>CM051258.1:8026842-8281842 GCA_027921565.1 Artemia sinica | reverse complement strand
GATATTAACCGTGGGGTTTAAGGTATATCGAAATCTGGGTTATATATCGTAGTTCGTAGGTAACAACTATTCATTAACTTCGAGAGCTAGTATCTCAAGGATGGAGATGCTCTTGCTATAGTAGGTCATGACTCTCTGGATTCGTTTGCACTCTTCGGTTTTTCATTGTGCATAAAAACAAGACTCTAGACTATCCACCGATGGGTTATCCTGATATCCTTTTTGAGGAGTATTCGGGGTCCCAAAAGAAATATTCTAAGAATTAAAACTTATATATATGAATAAAAACAAAACTCACAGCATAAATGTATATTTGGTAAAGCAATTTGGTTTTTAAAATGGGACGCAACAATTTCTCAAAAGAATTTCTCACAGCAACTTTAATTGAAGCTTGTATTCTGATTCTTTCTCAAAGTCAACAGATCAAATTTTGAGATAGCCATTTTGTTCAGAATAGTTGAAAAATGTAAGAACTATGCCTTTGAGGATGACTAAATCCCCCAAAAGTCCTCGGAAATAGGGCTGCAAGTTATGAACTTTGACCATTGTTTACACATAGTATTGGTAAGAAAAAAGACGTTTTTTTTTTGGGGGGGGGGGGGCGGGGATGTCTGGTAGGGGGTCAGAGGGAGGGGGTTACTTGGGAGGACCTTTCATGGAGGAACTTTTCATGGGGAAAGAGAATTTTCCATGAACGGGGCACCGGACTTCTCAGCGTTATTTTAAAATGACCAGAAATTCAATTAAAAAAAAGTTTTTCAATTGAAAGTAAGGAGCAACATCAAAACCTAAAACAAACAGAAATTATTAAGTATATGAAGGGGTTCACCCCATCGTCAATACCTCGCTCTTTATGCTAAAGTTTTTTTAGCACTTTTAAAAGAGCTATTCATTCTAATTAGACGGCCTTTATGATTCAGGGGTAATTCTTAAAGAATTGGAACAAATTTCGAACTTTAGCGTAAAGAACGGGGCATTCACGATGGGACAAAACCCCCTCATATAAGTAATAATTTCTGTTTGTTTTAAGTTTTAATGTTGATACTTCTTTAAGTTGAAAAAAACTTGTTTTTAATATAATGCATTAAAATAATCAGCTTTTCATGTTTTTTTCTAAAGATATAAAGCTGGTTTAATTTGAAGCTACCTAACAAAATTTAGGAGGTAGAAAAAATATACTCCATTTAAAAAAGAAGCACTTTTACAACTATGTTCTTCCATTTGTGAACTGAAATCAACTTCACTTTCATTATCCCTGCTAATATTACTTTTTTTGATTGTGCTAAATGCTTGTTTTAGTTTTTCTGTGTTTGTCTAAGATTATTTTCCTCATTCGCTGAAATATTGGGACTTATTGGAACAAAATAAAAAAAAAAATTGTTTTTCGTTTCAATTTTTTCACTGTAAAAAATTGTCAAAAAAATTATTTTTCGTCGTCTTATTAAATTTCTTATTTGTTTTCACATATTTAGTTCAATTTAATTCTTAAGGACTTTACAGGGCTACGTTGCTTAATAACTAGCTCCATGTCCAATATTAACTGCTAACTAGTGCCAAGGAGTAATTCCATTTATGTTAAATAGCCTCAGAGCTCTTTCAGAGTAATTAAAAACAGAACTTAAAGAAGGACTCGAAACGAGTCACGAAGAATTTTGTTGACAATAATTCAGGGAAAGAGCTACAGAAGACTGTAATCAGGAACCATCATTAAAAGGATTTTATCCCTATTTGAACTTTTTATTTACCCTCATTTAAGTTGCTGGGCATTTGGGGGGGGGGGGGATTATACATTCCACGATGTTTGTATAGCAAAAAGTAGCTCGGTCTTGAAGGGTGAATGGAAATTTATGACCTTGCTTATGAGGGAAAAAATGGAATAAGTGATGGTAATGGAAAATAAAGTGGCTAGAAATTCCCTAATGAGGCTGAATTGTGATATATGGAGCTCTGGAAAGTATAAAAAACGAATATCGTGTCAGTTTCATATGGCACCGTAACTTTTTCCCACAGTAAATAACCAATCACAATGAAACAATCTAGACCACTGTCAATGATAATGACCCTAAGGAGCTTGAGGAAAAAGAAAATTAAGTCTCCTTCGAGAAAGAAAAACAAAAGCAAATACCAAACTGTAAAAAAAAAAAAAAAAAAAAAAAAAAAAAAAAAAGTCATTTTGAGTATTTTCCTTACTAACAAGGGCCATTCCTTAAGACAAGGAGAGACCCAAGGAAAATATTTGGACCAGAAGTGAACGGTCAAAACACTTACCAAAAAAAGAAAACCTTTCTAAATAATGAAGAAATAATAAAATCTTTATTCAGTAAGTCTCCTCCCCAAGTTCTTGGCTCTTCCGGTAAGAAAAGGTGCATTTATTAAATTACTATTTGTAAAGTGTCCACTTCTCTCTCTTTGGAGTATTTATGGTAGCGTTGGCCTACAATCTGGGTTTCGACTGGTGGAGGATGTATAAGAAGCTAACTAATAAAAAAAAATAGTGATTCGCTGAAGTTCCTAGTATGTTCCAGATTAGCATTTATGCAAATATACCGCCATTGAAACTTCCGATTTCCCACCATATGTCCATATCAGGTATGACCTCAGAGCGTTATCATCAAGATATTAGGTAACTAGTAAATCGCAAAATTGCAAAAATCTTCTATACTTCCTATTTTACAACATTTGCTCAGGTCGAATTTTTTGTCTTCATATTTATGTTGTTTTTTTTTTTCTCTTTAATGTAGCAGTTCTAAATTAGATTTTTTTTTTCTGTTAATATCTTTGAAAGTGGAGTGAATGGTGGATATGAATACACTCTCTACATGTGCAAATAGAAAAGATATGAAGTAATTGAAAAATAAGATAGTAGGTAGGCTATACATTAAATATAGTTTTCTAAATAAAAAAAAAAATCATTGAAAAATAAAATAGGACTTAGTGCTTTTTAATAGATTTGTAATATAAATAGATTAATCAATCGATTGTAGTCTGATAATTGAAATCGGGTGGGAGTAACGGGGAGGGGTATCTACACTGGGAATGGTCTAATGATTTTTATTTCTACTTCTAATATCTGATCAAAACTCCAATAATTATCCAAATTCTCTTATTTTTGATCGAAACACCTAATAAACGGAGATAACATACTATTCTTTAAGTTTTCGGATTTATGTGCTAATATATAAAACAGTTTGTGGTAACGAAGTGTAAGAATGGAGCTACAAGTCTCAATAGTAACCGAAATTCTAGAAACAGAATTTTGATACCAATCAATATATCATAGGCTTATTAAGTTGATTCCAAATATATAACATGCATTAAGCTTAGTTTTATTACCCATAAAAGCCTAAAAAACTGTGAAAATTTGCCTGATTTTTGAAATACGGAGGAAACACCCAATACAAGTGAAATAATTTTAAATAAAATCGAACCATTAGATTCGGCGTATCAGAGAATCCTACTTAGTGGTTTCAAGCCCCTATCTGCAAAAGTGTTGAATTTTGTATTATTTACCAGAAGAGAAATCACGGATACGTGTTAATTTCCTTTTTTGACAGGGGTGATTGCATCGGACCAGCGGTTTTAGAACATCGTGATAGGGCTCATTTGAACGGAAATTAAAATTTCTGGTGTCCATTTTACTTGACCAAAAAGATCGGACGGCTACTGGCCCCGTTCTCACGTCCCTTTTTTTCCCCAAAAAATTGTTCAAATCAAAGTTTGAGATAGGCATTTTGTTTAACATAGTTGAAAGGTTCCAAAACTATACCTTTAAATTTAACATGACCCACGCAGCCCCTGAGGATAGGTCTTGGGATGAATGTATGCGAAGGATAATTTGCTAAGGATAATATAAGATATATGAAAACCAGTTTCATAGCCACAAAGGTAAATAACGGGTGGTAAAAAAGGTAAAAAAAACTGGTTTCATATATCTTATATTATCCTTAGCAAATTATCCTTAGCATACTTTCATCTGGGGGTAAACCTGAGAAACTGGGATAACTGGGGATAAACTTGAGAAACACGCGAAAAAATAAAAAAAAACTGGACTTAAAAAAATTCAGAGTAAGATAATTAGCATCAAGCCACAAAATCACCCTCTCAAACAAATTTTCCAAATTCAATCGAAGCTTGGATTCGCAGTTTCCCAAAGTGCCAAGTTTGCTGTCATCAGCAAAAAAACAAACAAGGACATCGGAAGAAGGCGAACTATAGTTGCCACTATGGGCAAGGGAAGGCTTAGGATGACAAAGTCGACAGCAATCAATAAGCTTCTGCTTTTTTACAACATAATATAGATCATTTACATAAATCAAAAATAGCACAGGCCCTAAAACTGATCCCTGGGGGACACCGAAATTCACTTCCAAGGGTGACCGGAAAAGTGGATCAACAGAAATTAACCTATCCTTCAAATAAGACTACTACTACTACTACTAACAACTCATCGCAGCACCAAGCCGCCTGAGGCCAACACAGCTACGCACGCTCCTCCTCCACCCCAATCTATTCAAAGCCTCCCTTTTTACACCCGCCCACGAAGTTCCCATTTCCTTTAAATCTTTACTGGAACCAAAAAAATACACTTCCCCCTATGCCAAAATGAGACATCTTTGATAGAAGAATTTCATGGGTTAAGGAATCGAAAGCCTTACGAATATCCAGGAATACAGCAGCCGGAATCAATCCCGAATCTAACGCAGAATGAACAAAATTCAAAAAGGTCATACAGGCTTGTTCAGTGGAGTGCTTCATTCGGAAACCAAATTGAAAATCATGAAGAAAATTTTTAGATTTTAAGAAAGTAAGGAGACGAGAATGCATAGCCTTTTTAAATATTTTACTGAATACTGATAAAATTGAAATTGATCGATATTTTGCCAGATCATTCCTTGGTCCACCTTTATCAAACAGTTCGTGGTAACGAACTGTAAGTAAGGAGCGAACCGGCTCAATGGTAACCGAAACTCTAAAAAAACGGATTTTTGATACCAATAGATACATCAAAAGAATCAAATTTTAATTCTGATTTCAAATATATAAGTTTCATCAAGTTTAATCTTACCTATCAAAAGTTACGCGCCTGAGAAAATTTGGCTGATTTTCGAAAAAAAAGGGGGAAAGACCCCCTAAAACTTATAGAACCTTAATGAAAATCACACCATCATATTCAGCGTATTAGAGAATCCTACTGTAGAGGTTTCAAGCTCCTATCTACAAAAATGTGGAATTTTCCATTTTTTGCCAGAAGAAAAGATCACGGATGCGTGTTTATTTTGTTTTTTTTCTTCTTTTCCCCAGGGGTGATCGTATCGACCCAGTGGTCCTAGAATATCTTGGGAGGACTCATTAGAACGGAAATTAAAAGTTCTAGTGCCCTTTTTAAGTGACGAAAAAATTTTGAGATAGCCATTTTGTTCAGCATGGTCGAAAATATTATAACTATGTCTTTTAGGATGACTTGATCCTTCGAAAACCCCCAGGGGGAGGGCTGAAAGTTATGAACTTTACCCAATGTTAACATATAGTATTGGTTATTGGGAAGTATACAGACGTTTTCAGGGGGAATTTTTTCTGGTAGTGGGGGTGGGTCGGGGCACGCACGTACGCAGGATTTGTTTCGGGGGGGGGGTCAAATCCTTCAAACCCATTATTCTGTGAGAAAAATCAGAAAATTATGGGAAAAATGAAAAAAAATCGTGAGATTTTGGGGGGGGGGGGGGGGGGGGGTGGCGGGCCCGGAAAGCCCCCTGCGTACGTCCCTGGGTCGGGGTTTATATGGGAGGATCTCTTTCATGAAGGAAGTTTTTAATGGGGGAAGGGACATTACTATGAAGGTGGCGCCGGATTTCCCATCATTAATTAAAAAAAAATAAGAAATTAAATATAAAAAAATAAGTTTTTCAACTGAAAGTAAGGAGCAACATCAAAGCTTAAAACGAACAAAAAAATATTAGCTATATGATTGGGTTCACATTCTAGTCAATGCCTCGCTCTTTAAGCCAAAGATTTTTTAGTACTTTCATAAGAGCTATTTATTCTAATTAACGGCCTTTGTGATTAAGGGGTCATTTTAAAGAATTGGAACAAAATTTGAACTTTAGCTTAAAGAGCAAGGTATTGACTAGAGGGCAAACCCCCTAATATACTTATTAAAAATATATGAATATAGAAGTTCGTTACGTAAGTTACGTATATTTATTACTAATAAAAATGTTCGTAAATAAAATTCAAAAAGTTTTGAGAAAGCCATTTAACCAAAATAAAAGTAAAATTAATTTCCAAATTTCTTTTTATTATTCGTGCACGGTGAGCCAAAATCAAAACCTACATTAATTAAAAAACGTTCACAAATGAAATAAAAAAAACAATTTTTTTGTTAACTGAAAGTAAGGAACGACTTTAAAACTTAAAACGAACATAAATTATTCCGTATATGAAAGGGGCTGTCCCTTCTCAACGCCTCGCTCTTTACGCTAAAGTTTGACTTTCTCACAACTCAATTTTTTTTTAAACAATAAAATTTTGTTTTAATTGCAATTTTTTTAGTTAACTTTAATGAAATTCACACCCATCAGATTCAGCTTATCAACGAACATTATTAAAGAAGCTTCAAACTCCTATCTGCAAAAATGTGGAATTTTGTATTTTTAATTAACTTTAACGAAAATTACACCATCACATTCAGCTTATAAGAGAACCCTGATAAAGAAGTTTCACGCTCCTATCTGCAAAAAGGTGGAAATTTGCATTTTTTGCTCGAAGAAAGATCACGATGCGTGTTTTTTTTTCAGGGGTGATCGTTTCGACCCAGTGGTCATAGAATATTGTGAGAGGGCTCATTCAAACGGAAATTAAAAGTTCTAGTGCCCTTTTTAAGTGACAAAAAAAAACTGGAGGGCAGCTAGACCCCCTCCCACGCTCATTTTTTTTTACCAAAGTCACTTGATTCAAATTTTGAGATAGCCATTTGGTTCAACCTACTCGAAAAATGTAACCCCCCACAGTCCCAACTCGAAAACCTAACCCCCCACAGTCCCAAGTGGAAGGGCTGCAAGTTTCGAACTTTGCCCATTGTTCGTAATTGTTCGGCTGCAATTTTCTGAAGAACTGGTTTAGCCTGCCTACCAGTCCAGTGGAAACAGCAGGCAAGCCTAGCAGCCCCAACCCCAGGGGTGCAATTGGAGACCCCCCCAGGTACAGTCTTTTTATTTTTCTGCCTGGTGGCCTACACCTCTGCTTCGCTGTTATTAGAAACCTTTTATAATTTTATAATTTCTTGTGCCAGCCGGAAGATCCCTTGCCTTTTGCTGTTGGCTTGTAGCTTGATTAGCCTAGTTTGGATTTCACTTTAGCCTACATCATGGGTGACAACTCAAAAAGAGCTATAGACCACCTAGTCACAGAGAGATGAGATCAGACTGCTCCATCCAGTACAGTGGAGCTGAATCTATTAATGAGCAGATTACTTTGCTCACCTCACACATTAACACCCTTAAGAACAAGCAGAAGCTAATTGCAGATTCACTTAATGACCAAAACCTTAAATCTACTATGGCAGAAGTTGTCAGTGAGGCACTGTCTAATGAGGTTGGTTCTTTGGTTGAGGCCTCTGTTAAAAAACTTGCCTCTAGTCATCTGCCTGCTGCTTTTGATGCTAACAACATGGAAATTATTAAACAAGAGGTATATAATAGTCTTAAAATGGATTTTGATGTGCTTGTGGAAAAAATCACTAAAACAATATGATTTGAGGATGTCAAAGCTTGAATCATCTCTTCATTTGCTTGACTCAGGTTTGTCAGAGCTGCAAAAATCTCTGAAGCCAATTCAACTCAATGTGGATCGTCTGAGAGATCAGTTTGACCAAATGAAAATTTCAAATCAGCTGATCCTATTTGGTTTCAAAGAAGACCCTTATCCAGAAGCTTTTGAAAGCAAATTTCTTGGATTTTGCAGTACTAGGTTTCCTGGTATTCCTTTGACTAAGAATGACATAGTTTCTGTTAGAAGAATTGGAAAACAAGGCTCAGGTTTGAAATCTCGCCCACTTGTTGTGGAATTTTGTAGTCCAAGAATGCAGCAGTTTATTCTTAGAGAAAAGAAAAGTTTGCAAGGTAGTGGTGTCTTTATTTCTGAGTCACTTACAAAGCCTAGACTTCAGCTACTTAACTATGCTAAATCAAAGCTTGGGAAGAGGTCTACATGGTCTAGTGGAGGAGAAATACTTACCAAGCTTTCTGATGGTGAAGTGATCACTGTTAAAGAGGCATCTCAAGTTGATGTTCTCCATCAGTAAACTACAGCCCATCCAAGCCCCTCCCAGGACTGAAATAAACCATTTCCCCCTTTTTAGCTCTGTTGTTTTGTTGTTGTTTTTTTTTTGTAACCCTTTATGATCTAATGGTTTTACTTATGCTTGCATTTATGTTGTTTTACATTATTTTTTTAAATGAATTCCATAAACCATTGATAACTCTTTCCTCTGGTTGCTTCTTTATTGTTTTGCCTTTTTCTTTATTTTGTTTTTGCCTTTGTCCTTGTAATTGTTTGTTATTTTTTTAATTTTTTTGAGCTTAGTAGCTTGTTATTTTTCTTTGTCTTGCAGGCTTTTTTTTTTCTTCTCTTTTCTTTTCTTTGTTGCCTGCAAGTTTCACCTTTTTAGTTTCAATTTACCCTCTGCTATTTCAGCCTGTTTGTTTTGATATCTTGTTCATTTGTGAAGATATTGTGTGTATTTGTTTATGTGTGGTAAATCTGGCTGATTTTTCTTTTCTTTTGAATTCTTCTATTCTTAAATCAGTTATCTTTGAGCAACCAAGTAGTGCTGGCAAACAAGAGGCCCACACACTTGACCCTCTTCTTGGATCTATGGTTAATTCTAGTTGCAATTATCACACTACTATTGATTTGTGTGATAAAATCATGCCTTCTCTCTCTTCAAATAGTTGCTTTAATGTATTTTGTTTGAATGTACGTGGGATACGAGATAAGTGGGATAGTCTGAAATCATATTTGTGGTCTGATAATTCTTGCCCTTTTGATGTAATTGGTTTAACTGAAACATGGTTATATGATGGTGAAAAATTTAACAGCTTATGATATGCATGGTTATGTTGCTATTCATGTCCCTAGAATGGTAACAAAGTGCTCAGGGGGCATTTCTTTATTTATAAAATCTGATATTAAATTTAGTAGGACGGTATGACCTTGAATCCTTGTTTACTTCAGTAGTGTCCAATAGTAGGACTGTTTATTCTCTTGTCATTGATCTGAAAAGCCAGTTTGCATGTGATACTGTTTGTTTGTTTTATAAGCCCCCTCCTTTTCCAACACATCTGTTCTGTGATCAGCTTTCTGGTGCGGGGACTTTCTCTAAAAAACGTATTTGTGTTTTGGGAGATTTTAATTGTAATATGTTAAATGCTGGATCAAGTGATGAATGTGACCATCTCTTTGATGTGCTTTCTTCTTCTGGGCTACTTCTTCAATTTTTTTTCCTTCTCGTGTTGATCCTACAAGAAATTCTGCCACTTGATAGATAATATTTTCATTTCTCATTCTCCAAAATTGAAGTTACTTCTGGTCTTGTTTTCACTGATCTGTCTGATCACTTCCCTATTTATCTATCACTTTTTGTACCTAAAACTGAGATTGCTGTGAATAAGCAAGGTGAATCTTCTTTTAGAACTTTTACAGATAAAGAAATTTCTAATTTAACTCTTAGTCTTCAGAGTAATGATTGGTCTAGTGTTCTTGAAGCTAAGAATGTTGAATGTGCAACAAGTTTATTTGTGTGTCGTATGGGAGCTCTGTTGGATAAGCATTTTCCTCTTAGGAAGAGACCAAGGAATTCTACACCCAAAATGCCCATGGATGTCCATAAGTCTGATTAATGCTACACATATGAAGGCGTCTCTGTTCAAGGTTGCATGTAAAAGTAAAACACAGGATGATCTTTTGAAGTATAAACATTATAAAAATGTACTTACGACTTCAGTACGTGCAGCAAAAAAAAAAGCTCTATTTTTCGCGTCGAATTGATGAGTGTAAGGGGAACTTGCGAAAGGTTTGGAATGTAGTTAAGAAGCTATTTCTCGCAAGAAACTCAAACAGTCCTCCCCATGTCATTACAGGAATGCTGATGGATCAATTGTGGATAAAAATTCTTCAGCAAAACGCCTTCAATTCGTATTTCACCACTCTTCCTTCAGTTCCCATTCAACCCAAGAATAGAGTAAGTAGTTTTCCCATAGCAGAAAAGTCATTTTTCCTTTCCCCATGCAGTGATATTGAGATTGATAGTATTATCTCCCAGCTTCCAAGTAGCCGTTCAGTTGATGGTTTTGGTTTGAGCAATAATATTCTTAATAAATTGGTCAGTTTGTTTCTAACCCCATCTCACACATAACTAACCTCTCTCTTTCTTCTGGTGTTTTCCCTCATTTATTTAAAGTTGCTAATGTTTTACCTTTACATAAAAAAAGGTGATTCATCTCTAATTTCAAATTATAGACCCATTTCTCTTCTTCCTGTCATCTCTAAGGTTGTTGAAAGAGCAGTGTATTGTAGACTCTCTTCATTTGTTTTTAGTACTAACACGACTGCAGGAAATTCTCTCATAACTAACCATCAGTATGGTTTTCGTCCCACTTTCTCTATCTCGTATGCACTCTCAGATGCAACAGAGTTTGTGCGTGTTAATCTGGACAAGGGCTTGTGTGTTTTGGGTCTATTTCTTGACTTTTCAAAGGCCTTTGATATGGTTGACCACTCTGTTCTTTTGTCTAAACTATCTTCATTTGGAGTACATGGAGTCCCACTAGAATGGTTAAGGTCTTATCTGTCGGGAAGATCTCAGTATGTTTCAGTTAATGGTAATTCTTCCACTACTTTGCCTATATTGAAGGGTGTCCCACAGGGCTCTGTGCTTGGACCACTTTTGTTTTTAATTTACATTAATGATCTCGTTGATGGTCTTCATCCCCTTGTGCACCCTATTCTTTTTGCTGATGACAGTAACTTTTTCATTGTTGCAGTGGACTTGCCTTCTGCCACTTCCCTAGCTCAAGGTCTTCTTGATAAAGTAAAAGATTGGTGCTGGTCAAATGGTATGACTCTCAACAGCCAAAAAAGTGCCATTGTACACTTCAGGACCCTTATCGTATGAGAGATGTAAGGGAGCCAATCATCCTGACTTATGGGAATGATGTTATACCGCAAGCTGCTATGGTGAAATTTCTTGGTGTGTATCTTGACTGTTTTCTCTCTTTTAAGCCTCATATAACTCACACCCGTTCCCTCATCTTCCGCCAATCTTCAATGTTGCACCGGGTTAACTCATTTCTTCCCCCAGATGTTATGCTTTCTCTTTATTATGCTTTTATATTTCCTTACCTTTCTTATTGCTGCTCTGTCTGGGGTAATACTAATAAATCTCTTCTCTGCTCACTTCAAAGAGCCCAAAATAGGCAGTGAAGGCTACTTTTCTTCTCCCTCGGCTTTATCCTTCCTCTGATCTTTATAATGATACTGGAATAGCTCCGCTGGATCGCATTGTGAGTAAAAGTAATCTTTATTTAGCGCATTCTGCTTTTCTAGGTACACTTCCACCGCCTTTACAGCAATTTTTTTTCACGGACAGGCTCAGGTAGGTACTCTACTTTTTTACGTAGTTCTTCTCGTAGAATTATTTTGCCCAAACGTTTATCTACAGCAACCCAGAGGTCTCCTGTTTATAAATCAATTCAATTATGGAATTCAATCTCACCGGATGTCCCGTTATTTCTGTCTGCAAAGGCAGTTATTCGTCGTGTATTTCCAGTTTAGTAATTTCTCTCTCCTTCGTTTATTTTCCCTGTTTTCTCTTTTCCTAGTGTTTCTCCTTTTGTGTTTTTCCCTTATATATCGTTATTATATTATTATTTTTTTTTTACTGTATGGTAGTGTTTATTCTCTTTAATCTTTTTTCATATATATTGTTTGATTTAGAGTAATATTTATGGTGTTTTAGTACTTTATTATTGTGTTGTAAGGCCCACAACAAGCCAAGCTTCTTGGGCCAAATAATTTTCTTTACGTTTGTAATACAGTTTAGTATTAATAAAATGATTGATTGATTGATTGATTGATTTACATACATTATAGGTTATTGCGAAGTATACAGATATTTTCCGGGAGGATTTTTTCTGGTAGGGGGGTGGGGGCTGGGGGAGTTGCTTTACGTGGGAGGATCTTTCCATAGAGGAATTTTTCATGGGGAAGGGAAATTTTTCATGAAGGGGGTGCCGGATTTCCTAGCATTATTTAAAAAACGATCAGAAATTAAATTAAAAAAAAAAATGTTTCTTCAACTGAAAGTAAGGAAGAACATGAAAAGCTTTACTAACAGAAATTATTGCATATATTAGGGGGTTCGCCCTGTCGTCAATACCTAGCTCTTTACACTAAAGTTTTTCTTAGTACTTTCAAAAGAGCTATTTATTCTAATTAAATGGCCTTTGTGATTTTAGCGTAAAGAGACCAGGGGGCGAACCCCCCTCATATACGTGAATCAAACCGAACAGAAATTCTTCCGTAAATGAAGGGTTGCCACCTCTTCAATACCTTGCTTTTTATGTTATATTTCTACTGTTCGTCCCATTTTTTAAGAACGGCTACTGAAACACAAGGGCCGTATAATCAAACAGTTCGTGGTAACAAACTGGAAGTAAGGAGCGACCCGGCTCAATGGTAACCGAAAACTCTAAAAAACGGAATTTTGATACCAATAGATACATCAAAAGAATCATATTTTAATTCTGATTTCAAATATATAAGTTTCATCAAGTTTAGTCTTACCCATCAAAAGTTATGCGTCTGAGAAAATTTGGTTGATTTTCGAAAAAAAGGGGTAAAGACCCCCTAAAAATTATAGAACCTTAATGAAAATCACACCATCATATTCAGCGTATCAGAGAACCCTACTGTAGAGGTTTCAAGCTCCTATCTACAAAAGTGTGGAATTTTCCATTTTTTGCCAGAAGAAAGATCACGAATGCGTGTTTATTTGTTTTTTTTTTCTTTTCTCCAGGGGTGATCGTATCGACCCAGTGGTCCTATAATATCGTGGGAGGGCTCAATGGAACGCGAATTAAAAGTTCTAGTGCCCTTTTTAAGTGACCAAAAAATGGAGGGCAACTAGGCCCCCTCCCACGCTCATTTTTTTCCACAAGTCACCCGATTAAAATTTTGAGATAGCCATTTTGTTCAGTATGGTCGAAAATATTATAATTATGTATTTTAGGATGACTTAATCCCTAAAAGCCCCCAGGGGGAGGGATGAAAGTTATGAACTTTACCCAATGTTAACATATAGTATTGGTTATTGGGAAGTATACAGACGTTTTACAGGGGGAATTTTTTCTGGTAGTGGGGGGTGGGGTATGGGTCGGTGGTTATATGGGAGGATCTTTTCATGAAGGAAGTTTTCATGGGAGAAGGGACATTGCTATGAAGGTGGCGCTGGATTTCCCATCATTATTTTAAAAAAAAATCAGAAATTAAATATAAAAAAAACAAGTTTTTCAACTGAAAGTAAGGAGCAACATCAAAACTTAAAACGAACAAAAATTAGCTATACGATTGGGTTCACCTTCTAGTCAATGCCTCGCTCTTTAAGCCAAAGATTTTTTAGTACTTTCATACGAGCTATTCATTCTAATTAACGGCCTTTGTGATTAAGGGGTCATTTTTAAAGAATTGGAACAAAATTCGAACTTTAGCTTAAAGAGCAAGGTATTGACTAGGAGGCAAACCCCCTAATATACGTATTAAAAATATATGAATATAGAAGTTCGTTACATAAGTTAATTCGTAAGTTACGTATATTTATTACTAATAAAAACGTTCGTAAATAAAATTCAACAAGTTTCGAGAAAGCCATTTAACCAAATAAAAGTAAAATTCGAACTTTAGCTTAAAGAGCAAGATATTGACTAGGGGCGAACCCCCTAGTATAAGTATTAAAAATTTATGAACATAGAAGTTAGTTACGTAAGGTAATTCGTAAGTTACGTATATTTATTACTAATAAAAACGTTAGCAAATAAAATTAAACAAGTTTCGAGAAAGCCATTTAACCAAATAAAATTTAAATTAATATGCAAATTTTGTTTTAATTATTCATGTACGGTGAGCCAAAATCATAACCTGCATTAATTCAAAAACGTTCAAAAATTAAATTAAAAAAAACAAGTTTTTCTTAACTGAAAGTAAGGAACGACGTTAAAACTTAAAACAAACAGAAATTATTCCGTATATGAAAGGGGCTGTCCCATCCTCAACACCTCGCTCTTTACGCTAAAGTTTGACTTCGTCTCACAACTATATTTTTTAAAACAATAAAAAAACTTTAGCGTAAAGAGCGAGGCGTTGAGGATGGGACAGCCCCCTTTATATACGGAATAATTTCTGTTCGTTTTAAGTTTTAACGTCGTTCCTTACTTTCAGTTAAAAAAAACTCGATTTTTTTTTATTTAATACAAAACAATAATCCGAGCGCGCTTGAGAGCATCCGGATAAACACCACATTCAAATGAAAGATTAACAAGTTTTGTTAGAGGCAATACTATTGAAGGAAGAATAGATTTAACTACCTTAGTAGGGATAGAATCTGGCCCAGATGAAGACGAGTTTTTCAAGCCATTAACAATTTTAGTAATTTCACTTACTGTTACTGGCTTTAGAAACATAGACTTAACACAAGATGGCCCGAGGTAAGATCTAAAGTCAGGCCTAGGCCGAGACAAAGTAACTGTAGAAGTAATATTCTTACCAATATTAGCGAATAATGAGGTGAATGCCTCTTGGACATTAAGCTCACCCTCCACAGCTCCATCGCCAATGACCAGACTCATAGGCAAAGAGCTAGATTGAGAACCGGGTTTAAGTACAGAATTTATTACCTTCCAAGTTTTACGAATATCATTGCCACAAGCAGCAAAATTATTTAGATAATACAGAGATTTGGCATTCCTACACAAGGAATTATATATATTCCGGTAGATCTTGAATTGACAAAGGCGAATAGCACCTGCTGAAAGTGTAGCGAATTTATAAGCTCTCCAGAGATTATTCTTCCTTATCCAGCTTTTGAGAAGTCCGGATGTCATCCGCGGGTTTAGAGGAACAATCCTTTTAGACCTATGATTAGAAGCTGGTACTTTACAAATGCTAAGAAAAGCCTCTTTTATGGTTCCATAAAAGGACTCAAATAAACAAGAAAAATCCTTATCATTATCAAGCAAGCTCCACGAATTTTCCGCTAATTTGAACCCAAGAAGAGATAACTCTTTCTCACCAAACCTAACAGAATAGGAATCAAACACCTGAGCCCGGTTACTCTTCCCCTGTTTAAAGCTGAATCGAGAATATATTGGAAAATGATCGGAGATATCACTAACTAAAATTGAGTTTTCCTTCAAACTAAGCGTAGAGAAGATATTGTCAATCAAAGAAGCTGTAACATTAGTTACTCGTGTGGGGATGGATGTAGATGGTAGAGTTCCTGCGGAAAGCATGGTTGAAAGAAAATCAACTGAAGCCGAAGAGTATTAATCCATCAAATTTATATTAAAGTCACCCATTATGATTAACTGACACGGACGTTTCTGTATTATGTCAAGTATTTCCTCAAGGTTCCGAAGAAACAAGGGAAAAGCGCCACTAGGAGAACGATAAATATTGCCTATGATTAGATCAATACCATTAGATCTAATTTCTATAAATTGTGACTCGAAAATACCTTCAAAATTCCTTGATAAGTCATCACGCAAGCAATAATGCAAATTGCAAGATATATACATGGCAAGACCTCCTTTAGCCATCTTGCAGCGGTTTATACGTTCCATTTTATAACCATGGATATCCAATAGCATTTCAATGCCAGAATCCAAAAATGCCTCACACAAACCGACAACATCAGGCTGTCCATCCGAAACAATTTGTCTCAAATTATCTATTGACGAGGAGAGACCTTGAATATTAAGCTGAAGTGCTGTCAGAAAATAATTTCCTTTGGTAACCTCCTCCTCCCCCAAATTCGAAACATATTTACTATTACAAATGGGGTTTATATTAATCGGATTTTGATTAGCCTGACCCACAGAACTATTCACTATACTAATTACATCAAAAGGATTATTTTCAAGCTCGGAAAGGCGACTCTCATGGCTTAAAATATTCACAAAAGCAGGTTTCACTTGGAGTCCATTCAAGTCACCAGAGGGACCAAAAAGAAATCATTACTTAAATTAATTACAAAAGAAAAATCTGTCAAAGGATTACAAACACATAAATAACTAATAGCACAACAGGTATTGTTGGAAGGAACCATTAGCACGGAAGGAGAAACAAAAATTAAAAAAATAAACAAATAAAAATAAAGTAAAAAATGAAAATTATTGACCTGAGGAAGGCATTTACAAGTTAAGAAAATAATAACATCGAAAAACGACACAACCGAAGTAATAAAAAGAGAAAAAATACCGAAAAGTGCACCCAAAAATAAATAGAAACAAACAATATTTTTGAGAAAAATAATACAAAAAAGATTAAAAAAAACAGAGAAGAAAAAATGAACCGAAAACTAGCGACTCTTTTAGTAGAGAAAAAAACAAGAAAAGGGAAAATAAACAAATAATCCATGAGAAAGTAAAAAAAAAAGAAAAAAAAACAAAAAAAAAAAAAACTAGATACAGTCAGCGAGAGACCTTATCTTCTTTATTGGAGTCCCGTCACTAGGCTTTCCCAATATTTGACCCCGACCAGACCAAGCATTCCGCTGACCGAATTTGTCTTTCGTCGCATTCAGAATATCTCGTCTCTGCTTCGTCAGAGACTCAACAACAAAAATACCACTAGAGGCCAACTTGGATTTGGCCTTGAACACTTTAAAAGCAACGCTTTTGCTCGAAAATTTCACTATTGTCGGAGCGACCCTTGGAGCAGATGGAACCGCCTGAGTTGAATCAGTTATAGCAGCATTATTCAGTCTAAGTCTATACACGTTCACGACCTCATTTGTACTAATTTCAGGCAAAGACATCTTCTGATTAATTGTTAGCAGCACAGCAGAACGAGTGTCAACACCAGTTTTCTGCCTAACACCGTGAAAAACCAGGCTTTCTAATAGTGATTCTTGCTCATAACTATCCAACTTATTCTCAATCCTGTTCAGTCTATCCTCTAATTGGAGATATTAGAAGTAGAAATAAAAATCATCAGACCATTCCCAGTGTAGATGCCCCCCCCGTTACTCCCAACCGACTTCAATTATCAAACTACAATCGATTGATCTATCTATTTATATTACAAATCCTATTTAAAAAAAAGCACTAAGTCCTATTTTATTTTTCAATGATTTCTTTTTTTTATTTAGAAAACTATATTTAATGTATAGCCTACCTGCTATCTGATTTTTCAATTACTTCATTTCTGTTCTATTTGCACATGTAGAGAGTGTATTCATATCCACCATTCACTCCACTTTCAAAGGTATTAACAGAAGAAAATCTAATTTAGAACTGCTACATTACAGAGAAAAAAAAACAACATAAATATGAAGACAAAAATTCGACCTGAGCAAATGTTGTAAAATAGGAAGTATAGAAGATTTTTGCAATTTTGCGATTTACTAGTTTACCTAATATCTTGATGATAACGCTCTGAGGTCATACCTGATATGGACATATGGTGGGAAATCGGAAGTTTCAATGGCGGTATATTTGCATAAATGCTAATCTGGAACATACTAGGAACTTCAGTGAATCACTATTTTTTTTTTATTAGTTAGCTTCTTATACATCCTCCACCAGCCGAGCCCCAGATTGTAGGCCAACGCTACCATAATACTCCAAAGAGAGAAGTGGACACTTTACAAAATAGTAATTTAATAAATGCACCTTTTCTTACCGGAAGAGCCAAGAACTTGGGGAGACTTACTGAATAAAGATTTTATTATTTCTTCATTATTCAGAAAGGTTTTCTTTTTTTGGTAAGTGTTTTGACCGTTCACTTCTGGTCCAAATATTTTCCTTGGGTCTCTCCTTGTTTTAAGGACTGGCCCTTGTTAGTAAGGAAAAATACACAAAATGACTTTTTTTTTTTTTTTACAGTTTGGTATTTGCTTTTGTTTTTTCTTTCTCGAAGGAGACTTCATTTTCTTTTTCCTCAAGCTCCTTAGGGTCATTATCATTGACAGTGGTTTAGATTGTTTCATTGTGATTGGTTATTTACTGTGGGAAAAAGTTACGGTGCCATATGAAACTGACACGATATTCGTTTTTATACTTTCCAGAGCTCCATATATCACAATCCAGCCTCATTAGCGAATTTCTAGCCACTTTATTTTCCATTACCATCACTTATTCCAATTTTTCCCTCATAAGCAAGGTCATAAATTTCCATTCACCCTTCCAGACCGAGCTACTTTTGCTATACAAACATCGTGGAATGTATAATCCCCCCCCAAAATGCCCGGCAACTTAAATGATGGTTCCTGATTACAGTCTTCTGTAGCTCTTTCCCTGAATTATTGTCAACAAAATTCTTCGTGACTCGCTTCGAGTCCTTCTTTAAGTTCTGTTTTTAATAACTCTGAAAGAGCTCTGAGGCTATTTAACATAAATGGAATTACTCCTTGGCACTAGTTAGCAGTTAGTATTGGACATGGGGTTAGTTATTTAGCAACGTAGCCCTGTAAAGTCCTTAAGAATTAAATTGAACTAAATATGTGAAAACAAATAAGAATTTAATAAGACGACGAAAAATAATTTTTTGACAATTTTTTACAGTGAAAAAATTGAAACGAAAAACAATTTTTTTTTTTATTTTGTTCCAATAAGTCCCAATATTTCAGCGAATGAGGAAGAATAATCTTAGACAAACACAGAAAAACTAAAACAAGCATTTAGCACAATCAAAAAAAGTATTATTAGCAGGGATGATGAAAGTGAAGTTGATTTCAGTTCACAAATAGAAGAAAATAGTTGCAAAAGTGCTTCTTTTTTAAATGGAGCAAATTTTTTCTACCTCCTAAATTTTGTTAGGTAACTTCAAATTAAACCAGCTTTATATCTTTAGAAAAAACATGAAAAGC
The DNA here is from genome assembly GCA_027921565.1 of Artemia sinica. NCBI lineage: Eukaryota > Metazoa > Arthropoda > Branchiopoda > Anostraca > Artemiidae > Artemia > Artemia sinica. Next base: position 8,262,704 of record CM051258.1, on the reverse strand, counting down.
CAATTATTTTAATGCATTAAATAAAAAACAAGTTTTTTCAACTTAAAGAAGTATCAATATTAAAACTTAAAACGAACAGAAATTATTACTTATAATAGGGGTTTGTCCCATCGTCAATACCCCGTTCTTTACGCTAAAGTTCGAAATTTGTTCCAATTCTTTAAGAATTACCCCTGAATCATAAAGGCCGTCTAATTAGAATGAATAGCTCTTTTAAAAGTACAAAAAAAAACTTTAGCATAAAGAGCGAGGTATTGACGACGGGGTGAACCCCTTCATATACTTAATAATTTCTCTTTGTTTTAAGTTTTGATGTTGCTCCTTACTTTCAATTGAAAAACTTTTTTTAATTAAATTTCTGGTCGTTTTTAAAATAACGCTGGGAAGTCCGGATGCCCGTTCTTGGAAAATTCTCTTTCCCCATGAAAAGTTCCTCCATGAAAGGTCCTCCCACGTAACCCCCTACCCTTGACCCCCTACCAGACCCCTCCCCCCGAAAACGTCTTTTTTCTTACCAATACTAAATGTAAACAATGGTCAAAGTTCATAACTTGCAGCCCTTCTTCCGAGGACATTGGGGGATTTAGTCATCCTCAAAGGCATAGTTCTTACATTTTTCAACTATTCTAAACAAAATGGCTATCTCAAAATTTTGATCTGTTGACTTTGTGAAACATTCAGTGTGGGAGGGGACCTAGTTGCCCTCCAATTTTTTTTTGGTTAGCAAGACATATAAAATGAAATTTGTATAAGAATTCTGGAAAATTCCCCAGAGTATAATTTTCCTTGACAAGGTCACTCCCTTGAAACTTCCCTCCCCATTGAAAATTCCCCGGTGGAAAAACTCCCAGCAAAAAACTTGCTTCCTCCCACCCAAAAATGTATGCATACATCCCAATAACAAATACTATGCGCAAAAAAAGCCAATTTATAACTTAAAGGATCTTTCTTCTAGTGCTATGAGGGGGGGGGTATGTTATACCCGAAGGCATATTTATTGGGCCTTTCAACTATGATGAACAAAATGGCTATCTCAAAATTTTGATTGGATGATTTTGGGAAAAAAGGGTGGGGGGACTAGTTGCTCTCTAATTTTTTTTTTGTCACTTAAAAAGGGCTCTAGAACTTTTAGTTTCTGTTTGAATGAGCCCTCTCCTGATATTTTAATATCACTGGATCAACACGATCATCCCTGGAAAATAAACAAATAAACACGCATCCGTGATCTTTCTTCTGGCAAAAGATACAAAATCCCACATTTTTGCAGATAGAAGCTTGAAACCTCTACAATAGAATTCTCCAATACTTTGAAGTTGATGGTGTGATTTTCACTAATATCAGTTCACTTTTAGGGGGTGTTTCTCCCTTTTTTCAAAAACCTGAAAAATTTGCTTAGGCTCGTAACCTTTGACGGGTAAAATTAAAGTTAAGGAAATTTATATATTTGAAATCAGCATAAACAGCAAATTCTTTTTATATATCTATTGGTTCAGTTTTCTAGAGTTTCGGTTACCATGGAGCCAGGTCGCTCCTTACTTACAGTTCGTTACCACGAACGGTTCGATTACCACGAACTGTTTGACATACTACGATCCAAACATTTTTGTATACTGTAGACACTCCTTGATTACATTTTGTTGTCACACAACTGCAATCTCTGTCACACAACACAACATCTGCAATAAAAAAACATATGTAGCCTGTAATAAACATCTGTATAATATAATAAAAAACAAATAAAATTATCTGTATAAATATATGTACAATCTGTATAAAAAAATGTAATAAAATATATGTATAATAATAACAAAATATCTGTCACCCACAGCACTTTTATATTCAGGTTTCATGCAAACGAAGGGAGACTAGGGGTCAATTTATACCTTTCCCCCTGCATAGCACCATCCTTTTTTTACATGAATACTCATGGACATTTTGAGCACTTTTTGAGGCTTCAGCAACCCCTTTTAACACCAAAGCAAGGATCCAATGGTCTTCTACTTAATAGCTGATGCCCAATTATACATCCTTCTTCATAATTCTATAAACATCAAGTAAATAACCTTAGTCAAATAAAGCTTTAAACACTTGTCTATAACTCTATATTAACCTTTCATTTTAGTATGTGCACAATTTGATTTTACAATTTCCACTGTTATCACTTACTCCCTTGGGAGCGTTTCTCTCTTTTTCAAAATTCAGGCAAATTTACTCAGGTTCGTAGCTTTTGATCCGTATATTTAAATTTCGTGAATTTATATATTTCAAATCATTATAAGAAACATTTTTTTGTGTACATATAAACACAAGACAAATATTTGTTTTTTTACGATAAAAACAGAGCAAAAATCCGTTTCAGCCTTTCTGTTTAGGCTGCTATATGCCCAGGTCGTTCCTAATTTGTAAAATGAGGTTTTCTCATTTTCCAAAAGATTGGAAAATGAGATTTATAACCGTTTTAATCTCGGCCAAAAAAGCTCCTGGTAGAAATTGTCCGCCCACCTCTTGAAATTTCCTGGTGACACAGATGCCCCCCTTCCCAGTCGCGTCAATTCTAGAAAACTCAGGGAGTGACATGTATATCTAAAATATAGGGGTCAAATTTGTCATCTTTTTTAATTTTTTTTTTTTATGAAATAAACTAACGAAAAAGTATTTGTCACAATATATAGGTGGAAGCTTGTGAATGTAACCTTTTGTGGTACAGAAAACAAAATGCAGCTATCAGGCCGTATCACCTTTATTTAAGCTTAACCAAAATGTGGGGATAATTTATATTTTTTATAATAAAATTTATTTATAACTTACAGCTCCTTCTTATTTTCTTTTAACTTATATAACTTTATAGGATTTATAACTGACGATTAATTTATACCTCCTTCCTTTCCCCTATTCTTCTATATTTACCCTAATGGCCACATAAAGTTAGAAAATGAGGACTTTCCGAGGCACCAGGCACTCTCTCCCACCGAAGCAATGAACCACCGGCCCACGATGAGAAACTTCATAACACTGTACATAATTTAATGAAACATCAAACGAATCAACTTGGCCAAGATAAGCTGTAAAATGAGTGCTTATAGCCTACTAAACATCTATATATATTAACTACTCGACTGTTTTGATTCGTATGTGCCACCATGTGGAATTACAACCACTTTAAACTAGGAAACCTAATAAGTTTCAATAACTTTAAGTCGATTAGCTATTTTTGAAGCAATAACAGGTTTTCCCACCTTGGGTCGAAATTGTTTTTTGGCACCATAAAATGGCAAGAAGTGCCGCTTTGCTGCGGCACAATATTTTTGACCACTTAAAACAGGCATTGAAACTCTTAATGTTATTTCAATTGAGCCGTCTTCCGATTTCCTAGGACCATTGATACGATCTAATTACCCTTGGGGAAATAAATGCTTAGAATCAATGTAAAAAGTTGACTCTTTTGATATATGTATTGTTATCAAAATTCCTTGTTTTAGAGTTTCGTTTAATAATAGCTCTGACTGCTCCTTACCTACAGCTCGTTGCTAAAAAATGTTCAATCATATTTTTTGCGAGAACACTTTATTTACTTGTTAAAAACCGGGTCAAGTTATTATATTATATCATCGGCTCCCTAATTCACTCCCGTTTTATCTGTAATGGGAATTTTTAGTTTGTACTCATAGACTAACATATCGCTTTTTTAATAACTTTTTTTTTACCCCGTGTTTTTCACAGCTGTTGAACTGCTCACAGCCATTTACTTGTAACCCATTTAAAAACCATCCCACTCTGAACGTTTATAGTATGAATGATAAGCTTATGGTATTGTTTTATTGACTCTTTGGGCTGATTAAAGTTCACAATATTTGCGCAAGAGATTGGTCTAATGAGCCCTCCTCTCGTAACGGAAGGTATTGCTGAAATCCTATTAATAATGACATCTACCTACATGTTTCAAAAATTAGAATAAAAACTGTTTGGAAACATAATAGTGTTTGTAGTAGTGGTAGTAGTGTTTACCTCTTGACACTGCCATCCTGTTATTTAGCTCCTTGTAACTTTCCTTTTTTCTGTATATTTTCCAGCTGACCGAGCCGTTTTGTATGACAGTGCAAAAATGTGCACTACTACCTGCTTTTTTGTGATTATCAATTTGTGTGATACATTTTTGTAAGTAGGGGTTAAAATGGTAGAGGCATGTGTTAAGAAGGGATTTTTAGGGGCAAGTACAGTTGCAAATCTCGTCTTGTCACTGACTTTGTGTGGATCAAACATCTAATTTGTCGGCTAGTTTATAATAAAGTAAAAAAAAATGTTGAGGAATAAGGCATGGGACTTTATAGTCCTACCGACGGTGCTGATCTCTGTTTCATGACCCTTTAGCCAGAAAGTCCATTGGGGGGATAGCCACCCTGTTTTTTTTACCCTTCCTGTTTACCTTCCCCAGATCTCTCAGGATCCCCGTTTAGAGCTGGGTTGACTCTGGCTGAGCTTACAGAGACACATCACTGACCGCCTGCCTCCGGGCCAAGGGGAGTTGCGTCGACACAGGAGTTTTTCTTATCTGACCTTTGAATTATTTTTAATGATATGGCTATTTCAAAAATTTTATCGGATAGGCTTGGGAGAAATGGTGTGTGGGGAGTGGGGTGGCCGGGCTAGTTGACCTCGGATATCTTTTAAATCTTAAAAAGTGATCTAGAATCTTTAATTTCCAATCAAATGAGCCCTCCCTGAAGTTTATATGAGTATCCCTTTCATAAGAACCATACACGCCCCAAAGACAACACTTACAACTTCTACCCCCTGGGCCCTGAGGCGTTGTGTTGACACCGGAGTTTTTGTTATCTAATTTTTGAACAATTCTTAAAAGATTGGCTGTCTTAAAATTTTTAGCGGATGTGTTTGGGGAAAAAAGGGCATGGAGGGGGGGGGGGAGCTAGTTGCCCTTAAGTCTCTTTACTCTTGAAAAGTGAACTAGAACTTTCAATTTAAAATCAAATGAGCCCTTTATGAAGTTTATACCAGCATCACTTTCATTAGAACCATACATGACCTTAGGGTATAACTTAGAACGCCTTCTCCCGGGCCCCAGGGGGGGGGGGCTGTATTGACACCGGAGTTTTTCTTATCCGACCTTTGAAATTTTTTTTTCACAAAATGTCTTTCTCAAAATGTTCATCCGATGGGTTTGGAAATGCAGGGAGGGGCTAGTTGCCCTCAGATCTCTTTTGATTATTAAAAAGTGAACTTGAACTTTCAACTTCCAATCAAATAAGCCCCCTCTGAATTTTATATGAGTATCCTCTTCATAAGAACCATAAACCTATATGCCCCAGGGCATAGCTTACAACGCCTGCCGCCGGTCCCTGGAGGGGGGTTGTGTCGACGCTGGAGTTTTCGTTATATGGTCTTTGAACTATTTAAAAAAAACGGACATCTCAAAGTTCTTATCAGATGGGATTTAGAAAAAAGGGCGTTGGGGAGGGGAGGCTAGGTACCCTCCAATCTCTTTTGTTTCTTAAAAAGTGAACTAGAACTTTCCATTTCCAATCAAATGAGCCCTCTTTGAAGTTTATACGAGCATACCTTTCATAAGAGCCATATATGCCCCCAGGGCATAACTTACAACATCCTGTCCCCAGGCTCCGGGGGGTTGTGTCGACTCTGGAGTTTTTGTTATATGATCTTTGAACTATTTTTAACTAAATAGCTATCTCAAAATTTTTATCTGATGCATTTGGGAAAAAAGGGCGTGGGCGGGGGCTGGTTACCCTCCAATATCTTTTGACGCTTAAAAAGTGAACTAGAACTTTCCATTTCCAATCAAATGAGACCTCTCTGAAGTTTATAAGAGCTTTCCTTCCATAAGAACCTTATATGCCCCCAGGGCAAAACTTATAACCCTTGCCCTGAAGACCTTGGGGTGAGTGTCATGCTCAAAGATATAATTTCCAGAACTTTCAACTACGTTGAACCAAATGGCTATCTTGAAATTGTGATTGGATGTGTTTCGGGAAATGGTGAGCGTGGAAGGGGTGTTTGTTGCCTTCCAATCACTTTTGACTATTAAAAAGGGCAATAGCCATTTAAATTTCCAATCGAATGAGCCTTTTTTGAATTTTCTACGACAAAGCTTTCTATAAAAGCTTATATGCCCCCAGGGCATAGCTTACAACCCTTACCTTGAGGGATATAGGAAAGTGTCCTCCTCAAAAACATAATATCTATCTGGAAAACAACTACTTAGGACAAAATGGTAACTCAAAATTTTGATTTGATGTGTTTGGGGAAATAGTGGGTGTGGAAGGGGTGTTCGTTGCCTTCCAATCACTTTCTACCCTTAGAAAGGGCACTAAAACTTTCGATTTCCAATCGAATGAGCCCTCTTAGAAGTTTTTAAGACGACCCCTTCCATATGAAGTACCTCTGGGAAAAAAATAATAATAAAACATTGGAGCCGTATGGCCTATACTATAGGCAGCGCTATAGCGTTGGCTCTGATATTAAACTGGCTAAAAATGAAATAAGCTTACAATTACTTGCACATTTGTGGCACAAATTGCATTAAATTCCCTATGAAATTTTACTTCTATTGTATACCATCATCTCACAAACTAATAAACAAAAAAAAAAATCTGAAAATTTATAAGGGTAACAACAAATGAAAAAAAAAGAAAAAAAGGCGTCTAGGCCAAGTTTCAAAGAATGTATTATAAAACATGTGATTAATATTTGGCGATACACAAATTGGAGAAGGACCGACACTTCTTCCCATTTTCTGCAGATTGTCTTTTCCTCAAGAGAGAAGTTTCCTCAGTTAAAGCATAGATTCCGCAAAATAAATTTTTCCAAAAATCTTGGGATTATTGCAGTTTTCAATAGTACAGTAATTTGTATAAATTTTCCCAATATTAGCATTTTTTGCTGACATGGCTGACAACCCTGTAAAGAGAGAACAGCATTTTTTTTACTACGAATTTATCATGATGTTGTGACGTCATATAGAAGGTAATATCTAAAAGAATAGCTTGCTTTTATTTTTAAGGACATCAAAGAAAATAAATCACTATAACAAAGGAGATTACTGGGAGAACAAGGAAAATAAATGACAGGAAAAGTAAACAAAAAGAAATGTGCAGTTAGAAGACAAGCGACAGCGAGCAAAGCAACGAATCAAAACGAAACTGAATCAAAAAGAAATATGCAATTAAAATACATGCGATAACAAGAATCACAACGAATCAAAATGGAATATTTGACTGGAAGGCATGCAACAACGAACATCACAACGAGTCAAAAACCAAAATAAAGCAATAAAAATTCGGTTAGAAGACAAGCGAAAGCTTGTCAACATACGTACATGCGAATGATATTTATATTCGACATTTTTCTTTCTGACTTGACTACTCATCACAAAACTTGTCATTTTCAACAATTGTAAACTCACGTTTTTTGGGTCGTACTCTAGGCGGACAAAAAAACTGGTGAATTATTTAATATAACAACGAGTTTTATACATTAAATGATGCCATCGAAATATTATGATAATAGTAACCAAAACACTAAGAAAACGAAGTTGTAATTTTAGAAAGGGGTTACTTCTAATCTAAGGTCTATTTGCTTAAACAAGTACAACCAACCTGACATGATTTAACTCACAATAGTTTGAAATGATAAGTCGTTTGAGCAAGCAGAGAAATTCTTGTCCAACAGCCCGGACCACCAAATATGAAAAGACATCGGTGAGTTGAGCATTGTTCAATTGTCATCTCAAAATTTTAGAAATGAACAATCAGAGCAAAGATTTAAAATACCTTTTTTTCAATTAGAAAAATATGGAAGGTTAAAGTAGTAGTTTCTCCACCTTTCTCTTGAATCTAGATTAATCCGGATTTAATATACTTTTTTAAAATTAAGTTCTCATGCTTTCAATCTTCCAATTCTACTGATCAAATGTAACTTTAAAATCATTGCCAAACTCATATTCCTGACTAGCGTACCTATCGCGCGTTGCTGAAAACTTAAAAGAAATAAAATTCAAGGAAAATTTTCCCTCTTAAAATTCCCCAGTGGAAAAGTCCCCCTTGCAGAGAACTCCCAATCCGAGGAAAATTTTCCTGCAGAAGATTCCCTCGGAAAAATCTCCCCTACGTAAAATCCTTCTCTTGCTCTAGGGACCCTCACAGACTATTCGCATCCTGGTAAAAATAACGAGCGAACTGTAACGTACTATATCGAACTGTAAGGGTAACGAACGGTAACAAACTGTGAGTAAGAAGCGACCCGGCTCAATAGTAACCGAAACTCTAAAAAACAGAATTTTTATACCAATAGATATATCAAAGGAATTGGTTTTTTATCTGATTTAAAATATATAAATTTCATTAAGTTTAGTCTTACTCATCAATGGGTACGAGCATGAGAATATTTTCCTGAATTTTGAAAAAAAGAAAACAACCCCTAAAAGTCATGGAACTCTAATGAAAATCACACAATCAGATTCAGCGTACCAGAGAACCCTACTGTATATGTTCTAAGCTCCTATCTTCAAAAATGTAGAATTTTGTATTTTTCCCAGAGGAAAGATCACGGAGGCGTGCTCATTTTTTTTTTTTCCGGGGGTGATCGTATCGACCCATTGGCCCTAGAATATCGGGATAGGATTCATTCGAACGGAAATTAAAAGTTCTAGTTCTCTTTTTAAGTGACAAAAAAAAATTGGAGGGCAACTAGGCCCCCTCCCCACCCCTTTTTTCCCAAAATCGTTTGATCAAAATTTTGAGACATCCATTTTGTTTATCATAGTTGAAAGACCCAATAACCGTGCCTTTGGATATAACATGACCCCAACAGCCCCAGGGGAAAGGTCTTTAAGATATAAAATGTGTCCATTGTCTGCGCATAGTATTTGTTATTGGAATATCGGCATACATTTTTGGGTGGTGGGGGGGCATACGTTCTGGTGAGGGTTTTTCTACTGGGGAAACTATTGGGAGGGAAGTTTCCAGGGAGTGCAAATTCTCAGGGGAAGTTATAAACTGGAGGAATTTGCCTGAATTCTTTTACAAATTTCTTTATATGTATTGCTTTCTCTTTTCCGTCTCAATTTTACCCACAGAGTGGTTAAGAGTAATTGTAAGAGATAAATTCTCACCAATTGTCTAGAGGATATTTCCTTGGGGAGAGCGTTTCTCCTTGGAGATGGGGCCAGATTTCCTGGCACTATTTAAAAACGATCAGAAATTAAATAAAAAAGAAACAAGTTTTTTCAATTGAAAGTAAGAAGCAACATTAAAACTTAAAACGAACAGAAATTATTACGTACAAAGGGGTCTTCCCCTCCTCAGCACCTCGATCTTTACGCTAAAGTCTGAATTTTGTCCCAATCCTTTAATAATGACTCCTGAAACACAAGAGCCGTTTAATTAGAACAATAAGACGCTTTTTTAAAAGTACTAAAAAACTTTAGCGTAAAGAGCGAGGTGTTAAGGAGGGAGCAACCCCCTTTATATACGCAATAATTTCTGTTCGTTTTAAGTATTAATCTTGCTCCTCACTTTCAGTTGAAAAAACTTGTTTTTGTTATTTAATATACTCATAGATATATCGTGGCTTTTATCTAAAGATATGATCATAGTGTGACGCAGCGTTTGTTCTATTAAACAGTTTGTGGTAACGAACTGTAAGTAAGGGGCGACCCGGCTAAATAGTAGCCGAAACTCTAAAAAACGGAATTTTGATACCAATAGATATATCAAAAGAATTGGATTTTTTTTGCTGATTTTAAATATATATAAGTTTTATTAAGTTTAGTTATTTCCATCAAAGGCTACGTGCCTCAGAAAGGTTGCCCGATTTTCGAAAAAAGGGGGAAAAGACCCCCTAAAATTTATAGAATCTTAATGAAAATCATTTCATCAGATTTAGCGTATCAGAAAACCCTACCATAAGGGTTTCAAGCTCCTATTTGCAAAAATGTGGAATTTTGTACTTTTTGTCAGAAAACAGGTATCGGATGCGTGTTTATTTATTTTTTTTTGTTTGTTTTCCCGAGGGGTGATCGTATTGACACAGTGGGTCTATAACATCAGGAGAGGGCTCATTGTATTGGAAATGAAAAGTTCTAGTGCTTTTTTTAAGTGACCACAAAATTTGAGGGCAGCTAGGACCCCTCACACGTCACTTTTTTCTCTCAAAATCATCCGATCAAACTTCTGAGATCGCTATTTTGTTCAACATAGTTGAAAAGCTAAATAAATATGTCTTTGGTGATACCATTACCCCCGCAGTCCCTGGGGAAAGGTCTTTAAGTTATAAAGTTTGCCCGTTGTTTACGTATAGTATTTTTATAGTATTTGTATTTTGGGAAGTATGCATAATTTTTTGGGTGGGCGGAACAAATTTCTTCTGGGGGGGGGATTTGGAAGAGGAGAATTTTTCCATTGGGAGCAAATTTTTCAGGGGGTCAGCTTTTTAGTGGAAATTGTATACTGGGGTAATATGCCACAATTCCTCTACGAAATTTCTTTGCATGTCTTGCTTTCTCTTTACTGAGTCAATTTTACGCCTGGATGTAAGGATTGAATTTTCCAGATGATATTTCCGTGGGGAGGGTGATGATTTCATGGAGGTGGAGCCAGCTTTCCTGACGTAATTTAAAAAAACGTTCAGAAATTAAATAAAAAATAAGTTTTTCAAGTGAAAGTAAGGAGCAACATTAAAATTTAAAACGAACAGAAATTATTACGAATAAGGGGGTTGCCTCCTCCTCAACACCTCGCTATTTACGCTAAAGTTTAAATTTTGTCCCAATTCTATAAAAACGACTCTTGAAACACAAGGGTCATTTACTTGGAACAAAAAGTAACTTATTTAAAAATGCCGAAAAACTTTAGCGTGAAGAGTGAGGTGTTAAGGAAAGGGCGACTCCCTCGTATACGGCAAAATGTCTGCTCGTTTTAAGTTTTAATATTGCTCCTTACTTTCAGTTGAAAAAAAACAAATTCAGTAAAGGGCCGGACAAACTTAATTTTTTCGGTACTGATTTCAGCTGCTAAGAGGGCAAACGATAGTGGTACAAAAACAGTGTCCCTTGCGCAATATTTTCAAATCTAAACATCATGGAAACCAATAGTCAACTGCAATTTATTAATAGATGCATGATTCGTCTTATCTTAGTCCTTTGGATTTTCCTGTTGAAGAGAGAGGAAATTATTGAGGATTGATTTTTTTTCTTTTTTTTGCAATTCGGTGGCGATTTGGCAAATCGGTGCCGAAAAGAGCTATATGTATCCTGCCCTTAAGACAAACAATATCAGTAGAAGCAAACATGTCTGTCAACTACTTCTTTTACATGGTTGCATAACAAACCTAATAAATTATAATGATAGGATCACAAACCCTTGTAAAATATCGTGACATCGTCAATTCCAGAATTTTTATGTGAAAATAAATTTGGTGGGCCTGTACTGATAATAATTTGACAGTGTTTCTTTTTTTTACTGAATCACGCATTCCTAAAGACATGTAGTAGCTGTAGATATCATTATGTTTTCCCACCTTTGTCAGCAGCCATGTTTTTCTTTGTCAAACATAGGTGAAGATGGTTCTTGGTGTTTACTCCCCAGACGATTACCCCCCCCCCCAAAAAAAATAAACCCCCGGAAAATACCCAACGCGTAAAGTACCCCCCCCCCAAGCTACCCCCCTCCCAAACTACCCCCCGGAAAATACCCTCCGTGGAAAATACCCCCTCCCGGAAAATATCCCCCCCTAAAATCCCTCTTGTGGAAAATACCCCCCCCCCCCCTGGAAAAAAATTGGGAACAACCCCCCCCCCCGTAAAAAAACCTGACAACACCCACTCCCCACGGAAAATACCTCCCTCCAACGGAAAATCCCCCCCCGAAAATACCCCCCGTGGAGAATAAGACTTTCCAAATTTTAGGATTTTATTTGAGTTATATCTTTTTTTATTTCCGTAGGGGGGAGGAATTTCGGTACTTGTGTACTATGTGCCACTCACTCAAGTTTACGCTGTGTAAAATTCGAGAACACACCAATTTTTTCGTTAGTTTCTTTGTTACTTTAGAAATAAATTTGGGCTATAGATTTGCAAATTAGGGGGTGGGAGGGTAAAATATAGCGGGTCTGCATGCAAAATATGTTTGGTACAAGTATTCCGCATATTAGGTAGATAGACAGAGAAGTGTATTTTTAAAGCCAAATTTACGGCCATGAACATAGTAAAATAACATAAATGAAAGGCACAAATAACATAAACTTTGATCAGCGATCAGAGACAATGCTATAGCGTTGCCTATAGTAAAGGTCATACGGCTCCAATGTTTTATTATAACTTTTTTTTCCCAGAGGCACTTCATAAGGAAGGGGTCGTCGTAAACACTTCAAATAGGGCTCATTCAATTGGAAATCGAGAGTTCTAGTGCCCTTTTTAAGGGTTAAAAGTGATTGGATGGCAACGAACACCGCTTCCCACGCCCACCATTTCCCCAAACACATCCAATCAAAATTTTGAGATATCCATTCTGTTCTGCGCAGTTGATTTCCATAGAAATTATGTTTTTGAAGAGACACTTCCCAACAGCCCTCAGGGCAAGGGTTGTAAGTCATGCCCTGGGGGCATATAAGCTTTTTATTGAAAGCTTTGTCGTAGAAACTTCAAAAAGGGCTCATTCGATTGGGAAGTCAAAGGGCTACTGCCCTTTTTAACAGTCAAAAGTGATTGGAGGGCCACTAACCCCCCTCTCACACCCACCTTTTCCCCAAACACTTCCAATCAAAATTTTAATATTGGATTAAGATTGGATAAGCCATTTTGTTCAACGTGCTTGAAAACTCTGGAAATTAGGTCTTTGAGGATGACAACCCCCCAACCCCACAGCTCTCAGGGCAAGGGATGTAAGTTACACCCTGGGGGCATGTAAGGTTTCTTATAAAAATCTCTGTCGTAGAAACTTCAAAAAGGGCTCATTCGATTGGAAATCTAAATGGCTAGTGCCCTTTTTAATAGTTGAAAGTAATTGGAAGGCAACTAACACCCCTTCCACGCCCACCATTTCCCCAAACACATCCAATAAGAATTTTAAGCTAGCCATTTTGTTCAACGTAGTTGAAATTTCTGGAAATTATATCTTGGAGCATGACTCTCCCCCCCCCCTGCCAAGGTCTTCAGGGTAAGGGTTATAAGTTATGCCCTGGGGCATATAGGGTTCTTATGGAAGGAATGCTTGTATAAACTTCAGAAAAGGCTCATTTTATTGGAAATTGAAAGTTCTAGTTCACTTTTTAAGCATCAAAAGATATTGGAGGGTAACCAGCCTCCCCCCCCCTTCCCCAAATCCTTTTTTCCCAAATGCATCTGATAAAAATTTCGAGATAGCTATTTTGTTAAAGATAGTTTAAATATCGTATAACAAAAACTTCGGTGTCAGCACAACCCCCCAGGGCCAGGGGCAGGCGTTTTAATTAATGCCCTTGGGGAATAAATGGTTCTTATGGAAGGGATGCTCTATAAACTTCAAAGAAAGTTGATTGGAAATTTAAGGTTCTAGTTAGCTTTTTAAGGGTCATAAGAGATTGGAGGGCGCCTGGTCACCCCCTCCACGCCTTTTTTGTTGAGAAAGCCATTTTTTTTTAATAGTTCAAATGCTATATAACGGAAACTCTGGGGTAGACACAGCCCCCCAGAGCCCGAAGGCAGGCGTTGTAAGTTATGCCCTGGGAGAACATATGGTTCTTATGGAAGGGATGCTCGTAAATACTTCAGAGAGGGCTAATTTGATTGAAAATTGAAAGTTCTAGTTCAGTTTTTGAGAGTCAAAAGAGATTGGAGGGTAAATAGCTCCCACACGCCCCTCTTTTCCCGAATGTATCCGATAAAAATTTTGAGATAGCCATTAAGTTAAATATTGTTCAAAAGTAAGATAAAAAAAAAACTCAGGTGTCGACACAACCTCCCAGGGCTCGGAGGCAGGCGTTTTAAGTTATTTCATGGGGCATATATGGTTCTTATGAAAGGGATACTCGTATAAACATCACAGAGGGTTCATTTGATTGGAAATTGAAAGTTAAAGGTCACTTTTTGATAGTCAAAAGAGATCCAAGGGCAACTGGTCCCCTCCCCCCATGCCTACTTTTCCCAAACCCACCTGATGACAATTTTCAGATAGACATGTTTTTTAAAAAACAGTTCAAAGGTCGTATAAGAAAAACTCCGCTGTGAATACAGCCCCCTTAGGGCCCAGGAGAAGGCGTTCTAAAATATGTCCTAAGGGTATGTATGGTTTTTTATCAAAGGGATGTTCGTATAAACTTCATAGAGTGCTCATTTGATTGGAAATTGAAAGTTCTAGTTCACTTTTAAGAGTCAAGAGATTCAAGGGCAACGAGCCCCCCCCCACACCCTATATGTATCAGATACAAATTTTGAGCTAGACATTTTGTTAAAAATAGTTCAAAGTCCATATAACAAAAATCCGGTGTTGATATAGCCCCCAGGGACAGGAGGTAGGTGCTGTAAGTTATCCCCCATGCCCTTTTCCCCAAAACCCATCCGCTACAAATTTTGAGATAGCCAGTTTTTTAAAAATTGTTCAAAAATTAGATAACAAAGAGTACGATGTCAACACAACCCCCAGGACCCAGGGCGTAGGCGTTGTAAGTGTTGTCCTGGGAGCTTGTATGGTTCTTATGAAAGGGTTGCTCGTATAAACTTCAGAGAGGGCTCATTTGATTTGAAATTGAAAGTTCTAATTCACTTTTTAAGAGTCAAAAGATATCCAAGGGCAACTAGCCCCGCCCCTCCCACACACTCTTTCTTCCCAAGCCTATCCGATAAAATTTTAAAATAGCCATTTCTTTAAAAATAATTAAAAGATCAGACGAGAAAAACTCCTGTTCCGACGCAACCCCCCATGGCCCGGAGGCAGGCGTTGTAAGTAATGATCTGGGGGCATATGTCGTTCTTATGAAATGTCGACACAACTCCCCAGAGCCTGAGGGTAGGCGTTGTAAGTTATGCCCTGGGGGCATATATGGTTGTTTTGGAAGGGATGCTCGTGTAAACTTCACAGAGAGCTCATTTGATTGGAAATTGAAAGTTCTAATTCACTTTTTAAGAGTAAAAATAGATCGGTAGGCAGCTAGCCTCCCTCCACACTCCATTTATTTTTTTCTCAGACGCACTTCATATAGAAGGAGTCGTCGTATAAACTTCAAAGGGGGTTTACTTCAAAGGAGGGAAACTTTTTTCACTTTGATTTTGTTACTTTGATACCAGTTTTGATACTTCGATGAAGTTTAGATTTTTTTTAAGTTTGATTTTGAAACAAGGAATTTTTAAAAACTTGAAACTTTTTGCAATCAAAAACGAACAAAAATTAATTAAGAAAAACTTTCCGAAAAACAAGTTTTTCGAAGAAACGTAAACGTCATTTTAAACTTAAGCTCAGCAGATAGAAATACCTGTTAAAATTCAAACTCAAAACGACCAGAAATTATTATTAAAGAATAAATGAAACCCAAAAACGAGCACAAATTAAATAAACAATCATAAAAAAACATACAACAAGTAATAATATAAATGAATAAATAGATCTTAAAGCGAGTAATGCCTAGATTGAATATGAAAATCAAGCTTAAAACGAAAAAAAAAATATTTTGCTATTAAAGTATAAATGAAACTTAAAACAACAGAAACTAAGTAAACAATCAATGCAAACAAACATACAATAGACATTAATGTAAATGCATAAATAAATTTTAAAACGACTGAAACTTAAATTGAATATACAAATCAACCTTGAAGCAAACAAAAATCACTACAAACAAATGTTTGGGTGTTGCCTCCTTCTCTCACTGTAAAAGTCTAAGACCTGCTGCGTCATTGGCGCTTTACTGAAAACTATTTGCGTCTTGAACAGTCTTGGAAAATATAAACAACATCAAATTGAATATTTGATATATAATGATACTAGTTGTTGAAAGATCCATCAGATCCATCAGAAACATCCACAGTTTATTTCATTATAATTTTATTTTATTTTCAATGCTGAAAGAACTGGAAAAGAACATATATGTAATATAGTTCGGTTTCAGTGAAGCGTCAGTGACGCAGTAGGCTTTTGGTTTTTATTTACAGTTAAGAAAGGGGGCAGTATCCAAATTCTTGTTTGTAGTGAAACTATATTTGTCTTGAACAACTTTAGAAAGAACTAATAAATTAAACTGAATATTTGATGTATAATGATATTAATTTCTGAAACTCATCAGTTCAAAATTTTACTATAATTTTAATGTTTATTTTCAATATTAAGTACAAAAGAAAATATTTGTAATAAAATTAGTTTTCAGTAAAGCGCCAATGACGCAGTAGTTTATAGACTTTTACAGTGAGAGAAGGAGGCAATACCCAAACTCTTGTTTGTAGTGATTTTTGTTTGTTTCAAGCTTGATTTGCATATTCAATTTAAGTTTCACTCGTTTTAAGATTTATTTATTAACTTGCATTAATATCTATTGTATGTTTGTTTGCATTGATTGTTTATTTAATTTCTGTTCGTTTTAAGTTTCATTTATACTTCGATAGGCAAATATTTAATTTCTTATTTAATGTTTATTTAATGTATAATGTTTATTTAATTTCTGTTTCTTTTAAGTTTCCCTTATACCTTAATGGCGAAATATTTTTTTTTTTTTTCGTTTTAAGCTTCATTTTCATATTCAATCTAAGCATTACTCGCTTTAAGATCTATTTATTCATTTATATTATTACTTGTTGTATGTTTTTTCTGCGATTATCTATTTAATTTCTGTTGGTTTTGGGTTTTATTTATTCTTTAATAGTAATTTCTGGTTGTTAAAAGTTTGAATTTTAACAGGTATTTCTATCTGCTGAGCTTAAGTTTAATATGGCCTTTGCTTTTCTTTGAAAAACTGATTTTTCGGAGAGTTTTTTCAATTAATCATCATAAACACTTCAATGAAAACACTACATTAACCTAATAATAGTACTTTGTACTTGGAAAAACCAGCATTGAAAAAAAACCGTTTAATATTTGAAAATAAACACTTAAATGAAATATTAAATTGACTTTATACTGGGATTTTTTTTTTTTTTTCTAGTTAACAAAACTTCCAGATACCTCGATATTCTTCTCTAGTTGTTTAGTGGCTATACCTAGAAAGAATTGTTTTTCTGACTTCAAACTTTCCAAATAATTTACCCCCCTCCCACCTTATGTGCAAATGTATAGTCCAAATTATTTATTTCCCATATATTCTGTCACTTGTCTTTGTATTGTCTAGCACTAAGCTGAAAAAAATAACGAAGAAACCAGTTTGTTCTCTAATTTTACACAGCGTAAACTTGATTGAGTTACTCATAATACACAAGTACCAAAACTCCTTTCCCCTACGGAAATTAAAAATATATAACTCAAGTGCAATTCTCCAGTTTGGAAAGCCTTCTTTTCCACTGGAAGGGGGGTATATTTACCGGGGAGTAAAGTAGTTGGACAGTTTGAAGTCAGAAAACAATTATTTCTAGGTCCGTATCCACTAAAAAATTACAGAAGAATAGCGAGGTATCTGAAAATTTTGTTAACTAAAAAAAAAAAAAAAAAAAAAAAAAAAAAAAAAAAAAAAAAAAAAAAAAAAAAAAAAAAAATCTCAGTACAAAGTAAATGTAGTGTTTCATCTAGGTGTTCTTTCCAAGTGTTAAGCGTTTTTTTTTTTTTGCTGGTCAAAGTTTATGTTATTTGTGCCTTTCATTCATGTTATTTTACTACGTTCATGGCCGTATATTTGGCTGTAAAATATACTTCTCTATCTATCTATCTAATATACAGAATAATTGCACAAAACATTTTTTGCATGTAGAAACCACTATACATTACCCCCCTTCCTAATATGCAAATCTATTGACCAAATTTACCTCTAAAGTAATGAAGAAACTAATGAAAAAACTGGTTTATTCTTGAATTTTACACAGTGTAAAGGTGAGTGAGTGGCGCATAATAAACAAGTAGGCCTACCAAAATTCCTACCCTTCACGGAAATAAAAAACAAACTCAGATAAAATTCTCAAATTTGGGAAGCCTTATTTTCCACGGGGAGGGGGATTACCCGGGGCAGTATTTACCCGGGAGGGTATGTTCCGCGGGGGGTATTTTCTGGGGGGATTTTTTTGGGGGGAGGGAGGGATATTTTTAGGGGGGTATTTTCCGGGGGTATTTTCCACGGGGGTATTTTCTGGGGGGAGTATTTTCCGTGGGGGGATGTTTTCCAGGGAATATTTTCCGGAGGGGTGATTACCAGGGGGGGGCAAACACCGGCCACCATTTTCACCAGGTGAAAGATAGCTTATCAAAAGGTTTTTGCTACCTGGCGTAGGCAATTACAGAAAAATGATATTATCTTCTTTTGGCAGGTAGCCTATGAGATACATAGCTGTATAGCATACTAAGGGTGCAGCATACCAAGACCGTATCCAGGGGGGGGGGGGGGGGGTAGGGCGGCTTCAACCCCCCTCCCCCCGAAACGTTTGTCGGACTCGTAAAAAAGTAACAAAAATAAATAAACACATAAAAACCCCAACCCCAAACAAATTTTGTATGCTTTTTTTGAGTTTTTTTTTTTGTGTAAACCGCGACCCCCAAAATTTTTTTTGAGTAAACCTCCCCCCTCGAAAAAAAAATCCTGGGTACGGCCTTGCAGCATACTACATGTAACTCAACACCTCGCTTAACTCAGCCCGGTTCAAATCAACCTACCTAACTCAGCCTTCATTCATCTCAATCCCCTTCAACATAACCTAACTTGTTGCAGCGGCTGAATTGAATTAGGACTGGTTGAATGGGGGCTGAGCTGAATCGGCTTGAACTTTGAACTTCCCATGGTTGAATGGTTTGAGGCTGAGTTGAAGGGGGTTGAGTTAGACGGGGCTTAAATTGAATGGGGGTTGAGTTGCACGAGGATTGACTCAAATGGGCTTAGTTGAACGGGGTTTAGTTAAACCAAATGGGGATTAAGTTACAGGGAAGCCGATACAGAAAGGTAGTTAGTAGTGAGAGGGAAGTTAGTCCTAGGTTAGTGAGTAGTGAGGGAAAGGTACCTAGTTAGGTTAGGTTACGTATTTAATAAATGCTATGCTTTACCCCCACCCCACCCCCCAATTTGCATCCTATTTTATGAATATTATACTAACATTCATCCTATTTTATTTTATTTCATTAGCATTGACCAAACTTGACTTCTTTCGTGCTTACCATATAATGCACAAGTACCAAGTTATATAAAATGATACGAAATAAAGATAAGGATAATGGGGTAAATCAAATTTGGTTCATGTTTCTTCATTTCAAACTAAAGTACATAAACAAAAACAGAATAAAAATACAAGATGCAAATAGTTAAATTGTGTTAAAAAGTGTGCATAGAAAATTATTATGCACAGATAATTTTCTTCGAGGATCTGGGGAATGTTTTTCAGCTGTTTTGGGGATTGGAACTCGAAAAACAGAAACAAGTTTTTTTGTATGTCAAATAATTAAGCCACGAAACTGTTGCGTACAAAGAGGATGGATCCACTGTCTTACATTTACAATATTTTCCCATAATTTCATATATTCCTTTCCATAATTTCTTTCTTGGTTTTTCTTTTAATGTTTTAATGCGTTAGTTTGCCCATCGACCCCACTCCACACACACACAGACAAACATATATAAAATCCTGCGTTACAGTTCGCGGTAACGAACTGTAAGTAAGGAGCGACCCGGCTCAATAGTAACCAAAACTCTAAAAAAAGAAATTTTGATACCAATAGATACATCGAAAAGATTCAGATTGTTATGCTGATTACAAATACTTAGGTTTCATCCAGTTTAGTCTTACCTATCAAAAGTTACGCGCCCGAGAAAATTTGCCTTATTTTCGAAAAAAGGGAGAAACACCCTCTAAAAGTCATTAAACCTTAATGAAAAGCACAAACATCAGATTCAGTGTACCAGAGAAGCTGTAGAGGTTTCAAGCTCTTATCTGCAAAAATGTGGAATTTTACATATTTTGCCCGAAGAAAAATCACGTATGCGTGTTTATATTATTTTTATTTTTTTTTAATTTTTTTTTCCAAGGGGTGATCGTATCGACCCAGTGGTCCTAGAATATCACGGGAGGGCTTATTCGAATGGAATTTAAAAGTTCTAGTGTCCTTTTTAAGTGCCAAAGAAATGGATGGCAACTAGGCTCCCTCCCACGCTAATTTTTTCCCAAAGTCACCCACTCAAAATTTTGAGATAGCCATTAAGTTAAATATTGTTCAAAGTAAGATAAAAAAAACTCAGGTGTCGACACAACCCCCCAGGGCTCGGAGGCAGGCGTTATAAGTTATTTCCTGGGGCATATATGGTTCTTATGAAAGGGATACTCGTATAAACTTCACAGAGGGTTCATTTGATTGGAAATTGAAAGTTAAAGGTCACTTTTTGATAGTCAAAAGAGATCCAAGGGCAACTGGTCCCCTCCCCCCATGCCTTCTTTTCCCAAACCCATCTGATGACAATTTTCAGATAGACATGTTTTTTAAACAACAGTTCAAAGCTTGTATAAGAAAAACTCCGCTGTCAATACAGCCCCCTTAGGGCCCAGGAGAAGGCGTTCTAAGTTATGCCCTAAGGGTATATATGGTTCTTATGAAAGGGATGTTCGTATAAACTTCATAGAGTGCTCATTTGATTGGAAATTGAAAGTTCTAGTTCACTTTTAAGAGTCAAGAGATTTAAATGCAAGGAGCCCCCCCCACACCCTATATGCATCAGATGCAAATTTTGAGCTAGACATTTTGTTAAAAATAGTTCGAAGTACATATAACGAAAATCCAGTGTTGATATAGCCCCCAGGGCCAGGAGGTAGGTGTTGTAAGTTATCCCCCATGCCCTTTTCCCCAAAACCCATCCGCCACAAATTTTTTGATAGCCATTTTTTAAAGATTGTTCAAAAATTAGATAACAAAAAGTACAATGTCAACACAACCCCCCAAGACCCAGGGCGTAGGCGTTGTAAGTGTTGTCTGGGGGCTTGTATGGTTCTTATGAAAGGGTTGCTCGTATAAACTTCAGAGAGGGCTCATTTGATTTGAAATTGAAAGTTCTAATTCACTTTTTAAGAGTCAAAAGATATCCAAGGGCAACTAGCCCCGCCCCTCCCACACACTCTTTTTTTCCCAAGCCTATCCGATAAAATTTTAAAATAGCCATTTCTTTAAAAATAATTAAAAGATCAGACGAGAAAAACTCCTGTTCCGACGCAACCCTCCATGGCCCGGAGGCAGGCGTTGTAAGTAATGATCTGGGGGCATATGTCGTTCTTATGAAATGTCGACACAACCCCCCAGAGCCTGAGGGTAGGCGTTGTAAGTTATTGCCCTGGGGGCATATATGGTTGTTTTGGAAGGGATGCTCGTGTAAACTTCACAGAGAGCTCATTTGATTTGAAATCGAAAGTTCTAATTCACTTTTTAAGAGTAAAAAGAGATCGGTAGGCAGCTAGCCTCCCTCCACACTCCATTATTTTTTTCTCAGACGCACTTCATATAGAAGGGTCGTCCTATAAACTTCAAAGGGGGTTTATTTCAAAGGAGGCAAACTTTTTTCACTTTGATTTTTTTACTTTGATACCAGTTTTGATACTTCGATGAAGATTTGATTTTTTTTTAAGTTTATTTTGAAACAAGGAATTTTTAAAAACTTAAAACTTTTTGCAATCAAAAACGAACAAAAATTAATTAAGAAAAACTTTCCGAAAATAAGTTTTTCGAAGAAAAGTAAACGTCATTTTAAATTTAAGCTCAGCAGATAGAAATACCTGTTAAAATTCAAACTCAAAACGACCAGAAATTATTATTAAAGAATAAATGAAACCCAAAACAAACAAAATTAAATAAACAATCGTAGCAAAAACATACAACAAGTAATAATATAAATGAATAAATAGATCTTAAGCGAGTAATGCTTAGATTGAATATGAAAATCAAGCTTAAAACGAAAAAAAAAATATTTTGCTATTAAAGTATAAATGAAACTTAAAACAAACAGAAACTAAGTAAACAATCAATGCAAACAAATTGAAACAAGGAATTTTTAAAAACTTGAAACTTTTTGCAATCAAAACGAACAAAAAATTAATTAAGAAAAACTTTCCGAAAAATAAGTTTTTCGAAGAAAAGTAAACGTCATTTTAAACTTAAGCTCAGCAGATAGAAATACCTGTTAAAATTCAAACTCAAAACGACCAGAAATTATTATTAAAGAATAAATGAAACCCAAAACGAACAAAAATTAAATAAACAATCATAAAAAAACATACAACAAGTAATAATATAAATGAATAAATAGATCTTAAAGCGATTAATGCTTAGATTGAATATGAAAATCAAGCTTAAAACGAAAAAAAAATATTTTGCTATTAAAGTATAAATGAAACTTAAAACAAACAGAAACTAAGTAAACAATCAATGCAAACAAATTGAAACAAGGAATTTTTAAAAACTTGAAACTTTTTGCAATCAAAAACGAACAAAAATTAATTAAGAAAAACTTTCCGAAAAATAAGTTTTTCGAAGAAAAGTAAACGTCATTTTAAACTTAAGCTCAGCAGATAGAAATACCTGTTAAAATTCAAACTCAAAACGACCAGAAATTATTATTAAAGAATAAATGAAACCCAAAACGAACACAAATTAAATAAACAATCATAAAAAAACATACAACAAGTAATAATATAAATGAATAAATAGATCTTAAAGCGAGTAATGCTTAGATTGAATATGAAAATCAAGCTTAAAACGAAAAAAAAAATATTTTGCTATTAAAGTATATATGAAACTTAAAACAAACAGAAGCTAAGTAAACAATCAATGCAAACAAATTGAAACAAGGAATTTTTAAAAACTTGAAACTTTTTGCAATCAAAAACGAAAAAAAATTAATTAAGAAAAAACTTTCCGAAAAATAAGTTTTTCGAAGAAAAGTAAACGTCATTTTAAACTTAAGCTCAGCAGATAGAAATACCTGTTAAAATTCAAACTCAAAACGACCAGAAATTATTATTAAAGAATAAATGAAACCCAAAACGAACACAAATTAAATAAACAATCATAAAAAACATACAACAAGTAATAATATAAATGAATAAATAGATCTTAAAGCGAGTAATGCTTAGATTGAATATGAAAATCAAGCTTAAAACAAAAAAAAATATTTTGCTATTAAAGTATAAATGAAACTTAAAACAAACAGAAACTAAGTAAACAATCAATGCAAACAAACATACAATAGACATTAAAGTAAATGCATAAATAAATTTTAAAACGACTGAAACTAAAAATGAATATACAAATCAACCTTGAAGCAAACAAAAATCACTACAAACAAGTGTTTGGGTGTTGCCTCCTTCTCTCACTGTAAAAGTCTAAGACCTGCTGCGTCATTGGCGCTTTACTGAAAACTATATGCGTCTTGAACAGTCTTGGAAAATATAAACAACATCAAATTGAATATTTGATATATAATGATACTAGTTGTTGAAAGATCCATCAGATCCATCAGAAACATCCACAGTTTATTTCATTATAATTTTATTTTATTTTCAATGCTGAAAGAACTGGAAAAGAACATATATGTAATATAGTTCGGTTTCAGTGAAGCGTCAGTGACGCAGTAGGCTTTTGGTTTTTATTTACAGTTAAGAAAGGGGGCAGTATCCAATTCTTGTTTGTAGTGAAACTATATTTGTCTTGAACAAGTTTAGAAAGAACTAATAAATTAAACTGAATATTTGATGTATAATGATATTAATTTCTGAAAGCTCATCAGTTCAAAAATTTTACTATAATTTTAATGTTTATTTTCAATGTTAAGTACAAAAGAAAATAATTGTAATAAAATTAGTTTTCAGTAAAGCGCCAATGACGCAGTAGTTTATAGACTTTTACAGTGAGAGAAGGAGGCAATACCCAAACTCTTGTTTGTAGTGATTTTTGTTTGTTTCAAGCTTTATTTGCATATTGAATTTAAGTTTCACTCGTTTCAAGATTTATTTATTAATTTGCATTAATATCTATTGTATGTTTGTTTGCATTGATTGTTTATTTAATTTCTGTTCGTTTTAAGTTTCATTTATACTTCAATAGGCAAATATTTTATTTCTTATTTAATGTTTATTTAATGTATAATGTTTATTTAATTTCTGTTTCTTTTAAGTTTCCTTTATACTTTAATAGCGAAATATTTTTTTTTCGTTTTAAGCTTGATTTTCATATTCAATTGAAGCATTATTCGCTTTAAGATCCATTTATTCATTTATATTATCACTTGTTGTATACTTTTTCTGCGATTGTTTATTTAATTTCTGATGGTTTTAGGTTATATTTATTCTTTAATAGTAATTTCTGGTTGTTTTAAGTTTGAATTTTAACAGGTATTTCTATCTGCTGAGCTTAAGTTGAATATGGCCTTTACTTTTCTTTGAAAAACTGATTTTTCGGAGAGTTTTTTTTCAATTAATCATCATAAAACACTTCAATGAAACACTACATTAACCTAATAATAGTACTTCATACTTGGAAAAACCATCATTGAAAAAAAAAACCGTTTAATATTTGAAAATAAACACTTAAATGAAATATTAAATTTACTTTATACTGGGATTTGTTTTTTTTTTTTTTCTAGTTAACAAAACTTCCAGATACCTCGATATTCTTCTCTAGTTGTTTAGTGGCTATACCTAGAAAGAATTGTTTTCTGACTTCAAACTTTCCAAATAATTTACCCTCCGCCCACCTTATGTGCAAATGTATAGTCCAAATTATTTATTTCCCATATATTCTGTCACTTCTCTTTGTATAGTCTAGCACTAAGCTGAAAAAAATAACGAAGAAACCAGTTTGTTCTCTAATTTTACACAGCGTAAACTTGATTGAGTTACTCATAATACACAAGTACCAAAACTCCTTTCCCCTACGGAAATTTAAAATATATAACTCAAGTGCAATTCTCCAGTTTGGAAAGCCTTCTTTTCCACTGGAAGGGGGGTATATTTACCGGGGAGTAAAGTAGTTGGACAGTTTTTAGTCAGAAAATAATTATTTCTAGGTCCGTAGCCACTAAAAATTACAGAAGAATAGCGAGGTATCTGAAAATTTTGTTAACTAAAAAAAAAAAAAAAAAAAAAAAAAAAAAAAAAAAAAAAAAAAAAAAAAAAAAAAAATCTCAGTAC
The DNA here is from genome assembly GCA_027921565.1 of Artemia sinica. Lineage (NCBI taxonomy): Eukaryota > Metazoa > Arthropoda > Branchiopoda > Anostraca > Artemiidae > Artemia > Artemia sinica. The sequence goes on along the minus strand of CM051258.1, from coordinate 8,237,422 downwards.
AAAGTAAATGTAGTGTTTCATCTAGGTGTTCTTTCCAAGTGTTAAGCGTTTTTTTTTTTGCTGGTCAAAGTTTATGTTATTTGTGCCTTTCATTCATGTTATTTACTACGTTCATGGCCGTTTAAATATACTTCTCTATCTATCTATCTAATATACAGAATAATTGCACAAAACATTTTTTGCATGTAGAAACACCTATACATTACCCCCCTTCCTAATATGCAAATCTATTGACCAAATTTACCTCTAAAGTAATGAAGAAAACTAATGAAAAAACTGGTTTATTCTTGAATTTTTACACAGTGTAAAGGTGAGTGAGTGGCGCATAATAAACAAGTAGGCCTACCAAAATTCCTACCCTTCACGGAAATAAAAAACAAACTCAAATAAAATTTCAAATTGGGAAGCCTTATTTTCCACGCGGAGGGGGATTACCCGGGGCAGTATTTACCGGGAGGGTATTTTCCGCGGGGGGGTATTTTCTGGGGGGATTTTTTTGGAGGAGGGAGGGATATTTTTAGGGGGGTATTTTCCACGGGGGGTATTTTCTGGGGGGAGTATTTTCCGTGGGGGGGGATGTTTTCCAGGGAATATTTTCCGGAGGGTTGATCACCGGGGGGAAAACACCGGCCACCATTTTCACCAGGTGAAAAGATAGCTTATCAAAAGGTTTTGCTACCTGGCGTAGGCAATTACAGAAAAATGATATTACCTTCTTTTGGCAGGTAGCCTATGAGATACATAGCTATATAGCATACTAAGGGTGCAGCATACCAAGACCGTATCCAGGGGGGGGGGGTTAGGGGGGCTTCAACCCCCCTCCCCCCGAAACGTTTGTCGGACTCGTAAAAACGTAACAAAAATAAATAAACACATAAAAACCCCAACCCCAAACAAATTGTATGCTTTTTTGAGTTTTTTTTGTGTAAACCCCGACCCCGAAAATTTTTTTGAGTAAACCCCCCCCCCCCCTCGAAAAAAAATCCTGGGTACGGCCTTGCAGCATACTACATGTAACTCAAACCTCGCTTAACTCAGCCCGGTTCAAATCAACCTACCTAACTCAGCGTTCATTCATCTCAATCCCCCTTCAACATAACCTAACTTGTTGCAGCGGCTGAATTGAATTAGGACTGGTTGAATGGGGGCTGAGCTGAATCGGCTTGAACTTTGAACTTCCCATGGTTGAATGGTTTGAGGCTGAGTTGAAGGGGGTTGAGTTAGACGGGGCTTAATTGAATGGGGGTTGAGTTGCACGGAGGATTGACTCAAATGGGCTTAGTTGAACGGGATTTAGTTAAACGAAATGGGGATTAAGTTACTGGGGAGCCGATACAGAAAGGCACTTAGTAGTGAAGGGGAGGCGGCTGTGAGACGTTAAATAGTGACCAGGAGAAGATAGGGGTTCAACATGTTATAGTTAGTGTATTACAACATAGGTGAATTGATTATCTTCACTTAGTTTTCGTCAAAGCTGAAAAAACCGTTGAAAAATAAAACGGTCTTGCAAAGCTGATTACAGATGCTTAAATCGCTCCAATATGCGATTATTTTTCGGTATTATATTAATTTCGGTATTTATGTATTTCTCTGTATATGACTCGTAGTTCTTCAAATCGCTTAGATTAGAAATAAATGAAGATGAAGAGTTGATATTGGGTAACGAGGAGATCGATCAACATTACCCCGAGGAGGTAACGAGGTAGACAACTTCAATTACATGGTAGCATTAACAGTAAAGATAGTGGATACAGCGAAGGCATAGAAAGTTGAATAGCTAAGGCCTAGGAGGTATGTTCACACTTGAAAAAAGATTGTAAAAATGTGGTGTCTGCGAACCAAGATCCGAATATTGTAGGCTGCGGTAATGATAGTGGTCAATCATGTTTCTGAAAGTTTGGCGCATCAAAAGGCAGAGGAATAATTGTTAAATCTTTTCCAAATGAATTGTTTCTGGATGTTTCTAGGCACCCGTTAGAGTGTTCGTATGTCGAATAACAAGCTGTAGGAAAAAAGTGGTTCTATCTCACTTTCTAGACCTATAAGAAAAGAAATTTTGAGATGTGAGATGAGATTTAACTTTGCAGTAAAAAAAAGTATTGAAATTTACGGCTTGTGAAATTTTGCATTTATTCTTAATTGCTAATAAATCTACCATGAAATGTTCTTGTTCTTTTAAACCTATTTTTCGGCATCTAACTCCTAAAGTCCTCTTCACTAAGCCCCAAGTGCTCATATTCAGCAAAATATTGGTGAATAAAACTTTCTAATGGCACACATTTTTTCGGCTAATAAACTTGAACATGTTAAAAATCCCTAAAAAGGTTATCACAGCTAGAGAACATCCAATTTAAAATATCATCCCACCTTAATCGTCTTTCACCCTATGTCATTAAATGACTATAAAGTTTTTCTCTAAATACTTAAAACAAGGCCAGAAATATATAAACCAGTGTGTGGCAGTAGTTTATGGAGCGTTTGAGGGTGTGGTAAGTGCCAAAAGTCGTAAATAATGAGACAACACGGAGTAAAGTTGGGAGCAACTTGATGTGTTTGCATTTTTTCGAATTGGTGTGGTGCTTATTTAGCATCCCATAATGCGCGAAATCTTTATGGAATGTATTTAATTAGAATAGACATTTAAAAAAATAAAAGGGGTTTGTAGCATTGCAATGGTATGTTGCATGTCTGTGAAATAGGTGTACATAAAAAGATACAGAATAAAGATAAGAATAATGGGGTATATAAAATTTGGTCTATTAATCATCATTTCATGTTAAAGCACATGAACAAAAACAGAAAATAGATACAAGATGCATATAGTTAAGTCGTGTTAAAAAGTGTGTATAGAAAGTCAGTATGCACAGATAAATTTTTCTTTTGGGATCTGGGGAACATTTTTTGGGACGGTTTGGGGAGGGGGGACTAAAAAATAGAAAAGTTTTTGGTACTTGTGCATTATATGGTAAACACCGCTATAGACTGTACAAGGAAACCAGACAGAAAGCCCGTCAAACGGGTATATGCAAGAGATAAATGGAATGCAAAGCGTCATTTGTTATTGCGTTTACAATATTTAAACTATTGTTTTTTGGGGTTTAGCGGAGGGAAAGGTACCTAGGTTAGGTTAGGTTACGTATTTAATATATGCTATGCTTTACCCCCACCCCACCCCCCAATGTGCATCCTATTTTATGAATATTATACTAATATTCATCCTATTTTATTTTATTTCATTAGCATTGACCAAACTTGACTTCTTTCGTGTTTACCATATAATGCACAAGTACCAAGTTATATAAAATGATACGAAATAAAGATAAGAATAATGGGGTAAATCAAATTTGGTTCATGTTTCTTCATTTCATACTAAAGTACATAAACAAAAACAGAATAAAAATACAAGATGCAAATAGTTAAATTGTGTTAAAAAGTGTGCATAGAAAATTATTATGCACAGATAATTTTTCTTCGAGGATCTGGGGAATGTTTTTCAGCTGTTTTGGGGATGGGAACTCGAAAAACAGAAACATGTTTTTTTGTATGTCAAATAATTAAGCCACGAAACTGTTGCGTACAAAGAGGATGGATCCACTGTCTTACATTTACAATATTTTCCATAATTTCATATATTTCCTTTCCATAATTTCTTTCTTGGTTTTTCTTTTAATGTTTTAATGCATTAGTTTGCCCATCGACCCCACTCCAGACACACACAGACAAACATATATAAAATCCTGCGTTACAGTTCGTGGTAACGAACTGTAACCGAACTGTAACTCTTATCTGCAAAAATGTGGAATTTTACATATTTTGCCCGAGGAAAAATCACGTATGCGTGTTTATTTTATTTTTATTTTTTTTTATTTTTTTTTTCCAAGGGGTGATCATATCGACCCAGTGGTCCTAGAATATCACGGGAGGGCTTATTCGAATGGAACTTAAAAGTTCTAGTGTCCTTTTTAAGTGCCAAAGAAATGGATGGCAACTAGGCTCCCTCCCACACTAATTTTTTCCCAAAGTCACCCACTCAAAATTTTGAGATACCCATTTTGTTCAGCATGGTCGAAATATATAATAACAATGTCTTTGAAGATGACTTAATCTCCCACAGTCCCCAGAGGAAGGGCTGCAAATTATGAAATTTGCCCAATTTTACATAACGTATTGGTTATTATGGGAAGTACACCGACGTTTTTAGGGAAGATTTTTCATGTAGTGGGGGGGGGGGGTTGGGGTTACGTGTGAGGATCTTTCTATTGAGGAAGTTTTCATGGGAGAAGGGACGTTGCTACGAAGGGGGTGCTGGCTTTACCAGCATTATTCAAAAAAACGATCAGAAATTAAATAAAAAAACAAGTTTTCAACTGAGAAACTTTTCAACTGAAAACTTTTCAACATCAGAACTTGAAAACGATGATTGAGTTCGACCCCTAGTCAAAACCTCGCTCTTTACGCTAAAGTTTTCTTAGTACTTTCATAAGAATTATTTATTCTAATTAACGGCCCTTATGATTAAAAGGTCATTCTTAAAGAATTGAAAAAAACGAAAACGAGAAGTTCGTTAGGTAAGTTAATTCGTAAGTTACGTATATTTATTACTAATAAAAACGTTCCTAAATAAAATTAAACAACTTTCGAGAAAGCAATTTAGCAAAAAAAAAGAAAAATTAATATGCAAATTTTGGTTTAATTATTCATGTACGGTGAGCCAAAATAGAAACCTGCATTAACTTAAAAGCGTTCAGAAATTAAATAAAAAACAATTTTTTTAACTGAAAGTAAGGAGCAACATTAAAACTTAAAACGAACAAAAATTATTTTCTATATGAAAGGGGCTGTCCTCTCCTCAACGCCTAACTCTTTACGCTAAAGTTTCACTCTTTTTCACAACTCTATTTTTTAAAACAATAAAAAACTTTAGCGTAAAGAGCAAGGCCTTGAGGAGGGGACAGCCCTTTTCATATACGGAATAATTTCTGTTATATACGGAATAAGTGTGTTTTTGCAAAATGGAAGTAATTCTTTTCTGAAAATAAAAAAAAAATCCCTGGTGTCCACAAGCGAACTAAATCTAACACTGAAAATAAAAATATTTTGGAAAGCTGATCTCCGGTCCAATAGTTTAACCTTCGATTTAAGAATCTAGTCTTCAATTTAATATTTGCTAATTTTCTATAATTTGATCTTCAATTTGATATTTTATATTCTCTTTTCTTTAGTTTTAAAGAGATTTAAGATAAATTTTTCAATAATTTAAGTTATTAAATTCATATTATATTTAATTGATTAAAAATATGAATTTATAATTAGTTAGTGAAGTTTTCTCAATACATTTTCTTAATAAATTTAGATTAAACAAGTTTTTTTTCCTAATAATGTGGATTTTCTTTTATTTATTGTTTTTTAGTTTCAGTCTCCAGTTTAATAATTTTCTTTTTAAAGCATGAAGTACTTAATTATTTCTTTGGCACTTTATGTGCTATAAAGTGCCAAAGAAATAATTATAAAGTGCTTCGAAACCAAATAATAAGTAGTAGCAGAAGTTTTTTTACCTAAGCATAAGTGCAAGTTCTCCGAGATCATAGGCAGCGCGCTAGCGCTGCCTAAGTAAAGAACGATGTGGGCACAATGTGTGTTTTTTTTTTCTCCATACCCGGGCACTTCGTATCAAAGGAGTCGTAAAAACTTCCAAAAGGGCTCATTTGATTGGAAATTGGAGTGACCAGTGCCCTTTTTAATAGTCAAAAGTGATTGGAAGGCAACTAGCCCCCCCCACGCCCATCATTCCCCCAAAAATATGCAATCAAAATTTTGAGATAGCCATTTTGTTCAGCGTAGTTGATTTCCAGATAGAAATTATGTTTTTGAGGAGGACACTCCCCCACAACCCTCAGGGCAAGGATTTTAAGTTATGCCCTGGGGGCATATAAGGTTTTTATAGAAGGTGTTGTCGTAGAAACTTCAAAACAGGCTCATTCGATTGGAAATTCAAAGGGCTAGTACCCTTTTTAATAGTCGAACGTAATTTGAGGGGAACTAACCCCCTTAACCTAACCTAACATAAATCAGAGACGACACACACACACACAGACGACAAACACACAGAGACTACACACACACAGAAACGACACACACACATGGAGACGACACACACAGAGAGACGAAACACACATAGAGACGTCACACACACAGAGACGAGACAAACACAGAGACGACAAACACACAAAGACGACACACACACAGAGACGACACACACACAGAGACGACACACCCACAGAAACGACACACACAGAGAGACGACACACACACAAAGATAACAAACATAGATACACATAGAGATAAGGTTTTTGCTGAAATGTTTGTCGTAGAAACTTGAAAAAGGGCACATTCGATTTGAAGTTCAAATCGAACTTCAGTTTTTCTCTAAATTAATACTACTTAAACCCTTACTTGACTGGTATTTGAAGTAAGTGACAGCCCTCTTCAAGATGGATTCTTAGAACTAAACAACAATATTGTTTAAAATTTTCTGAAAGTACACCTTCAAGAAAATTCGAAACGAAAAAAAAAACAGTTTTTCTTTATTAGAGTTAAATTTTAAATGCTAAGAACCACCACCTGACCATAGTGGCCTTCTTATAACAAGCACCCAGCTTAGGTCTATTTACACCTGAATAGTCGACCGTACTATTTACACCGGACCATAGTGGTCTTCTTGCGACCTGCACTCAGCTTAGGTCTATTTACACCTGAATACTGGACCAAACTATTTAAACCAGACCGTAGTGCCCTTCTTGCGACCTGCACCTAGCTTAGGTCTATTTACACCCAAATACTGGACTACACTATTTGCACTGGACCATTGTACCCTTCTTGCGACCTGCACCCAGCTTAGGTCTATTTACACCTGAATACTGGACCAAACTATTTAAACCACACCGTAGTGCCCTTCTTGCGACCTGCACCTAGCTTAGGTCTATTTACACCCAAATACTGGACTATACTATTTGCACTGGACCATAGTGCCCATCTTGCGACCTACACCTAGCTTAGGTCTATTTACACCCCAATACTGGACTATACTATTTGCACTGGACCATAGTACCCTTCTTGCGACCTGCACCCAGCTTAGGTCTATTTACACCTGAATACTGGACCAAACTATTTAAACCAGACCGTAGTGCCCTTCTTGCGACCTGCACCTAGCTTAGGTTTATTTATACCTGAATAGTGGACCATAGTATTTTCACCGGACCATAGTGGCCTTCTTGCGACCTGTACCCAGCTTAGGTCTATTTATACCTGAATAGTGGACCATACTATTTACAATGGACCATAGTGGCCTTCTTGCAACCTGCACCCAGCTTAGGTCTATTTACCCTTACACGCTTGTTTCTAAGATTTTTCTGGGAATTTTAAAAGTTTTAAAATTGTGAAGTGGCGCAGAATGAAGTTCTCGTATTTTTTTTTTTGGGGGGGGGGGAGGGGATTAGTAAGCTTTTACAACGAAGATAAATAGAAATAATAGCTACCATTCCTGATCTTGTGACAAATTGTGATTTTGTCTCCCTTGATAGCTTTTTGAAAACATGTTTTTAACTCTTGGTCACTATGGAGCGGTGTTTACTTTTTACTAGGTTGCAGCTATAGTTGCAACTTCTTTCTTTCTTCGCCTAACTTTACTGTTAATCTATACGTTAATTCTTGAACCTGTATTGGAAGATAACATGTATAAAATCCTAAACTGATTTTCTTCTTTGATGCTTCTGGGAGGTTTTCTCGATTTCCACACACGTAATTTTTCAGGAATAGATTTTTCCCATACAACAGAAGAGGAAAGCAGTGAAGTAATGAATTAAATTAAAAAGAAAATTCCATGAATAGAAAACTACATTACGAACAAGGAACCAAGGGGGTAAAATCAAAAATTTATCTCATCATATAATCAGCAACTTGTTGCCACGTATGCCACACATTAAATTATGGAAAGGAAAAACTTTAAAACTGGTGACAGTATAATTGCTTTACGAAAAACTAAATTTTCCAGCTCATTCAACAGAAGTTGTTTTTTAGGTCATAAGACAGATACAGTACAATTTTAATTAGTTAAATTGAAGAGAGGTAAGTGGTCATCCTCCTTCCTTAGCTAATGTACCATGAGTAATATGTCATATATTTAAAATAAAATAAAACATAAATGCCTCGTAGCATTCCAGAAGTTTTGAAGTGTGGAAAAGCTACCGGTCGAATTACGGCACTAATCAAGGAAGACGGTTTTGAATTTTGCGAAAATACTTGGCAATAAAAAATCACGAGATACAAAGTTCACAGGAAGTTTTAAGTTATCTCAGGAATATGAATGTCTAATCATCAGAATATTGATAATAAATTCTTAGGCAATCAGTTAGCATAATGAGTTTAGTTTGAAAACATAATGACAAAGTATCGGGCCCTCCACAGAAGTTGGGTCAATCGTGAAATAGCTCTTAGCGCGCAGAATCAAGACTAGTGTTTTATAGTGTTAGAAAAGTGTTTTTCGGGGCATTATGATTACAGACATTATGTTCCTACCATTCTGCGACCAATTATGAAATTATTATTCTGACTGAAGTGAAGCCTTGCTCATATACATACATTGTCGTACACCTGAAATATAAGTCTCAATAAAACCATTACTTTTCTATTTGTGTTGTTTTATTTATATGCCTGTATCTCACCACAAAGTAGATAACTAGTTCAACTGTCTCCATTGGAAACGCTCCTAAGGGATCTGATAATCCTACGAAGTTTGATTACACTCCTGGATTGACGGCTCCCAAGCCTAATTAATCACCTCACAAGGCAATTCAAACCTAGTACTTTAATCCATTTTTTATTTTCTTCCATAGGAAGTGGCGCTGTCACCCATTTATCATACTCCCCATAACAAGTGGTGTAATCTTTAGCGGCACAAGGTGATCATAGCAGCACAAGTTTAAAATAGTAACGGCGTGGTAAAACCTAAGCGACACAAGTGGAGCAATTCTATAACGGCGCACTTGGCGTGATCCTTAATAATACACCTTAAATCCTTAATGGCACAAGTGACACAGTCATAAGGGGTACAGGGCCGACAACTATTGAAATCACGAACCAATAAAATTCCCCCGGCAGAACTGGCGCGGTCGGAAAACTTGGTGGAAAACATGCGAACTAGTTATGCTACAATCTTCTTAATTTAAATTTAAATTATCGGATAGATACAGACTTATAAGAAAAAATGTATAGGCCTATAACCGCTAAGCTATAATAGGAAACCCTTTTAGAATATCTCATAGGAGATAGCGGTCTCTCCCCAAATAGGTTAAGTGAAAAAATAAATTTATTTTGAGTTATTCAAACGCAAAAATGTCAGAAGAATTAATAGAACTATTAATTGCACAAAAGTTTGTCGCGAAAAATGTAGAAATAGCAAAATCTATTCCGCAATATGATGGACAAACAGATGTTGACGAATTCAATATCCAATTGGCCCAATTTGTAGAATTAACAAAAACAGAGCTAGAAACGTAAGTCGGTGTGCTCCTCTTATGATAAAGAGGGCAGACCTTAACCTTCCTAAAACAAATTGAAAATACTGTAGGAGATGATGACAATTGGCCAATAAATACAATAGAAAAATTGTTAGCGGCATTCAAAGATAGATTTATCGAAACTAGTTCAACAAATAAATTAAAACACGGAATGGTATGCTTTGACCATACACAGAATGTAAGAGAATATCTTCACAATATACAGATTTCAGTAGAAGCAAAATTTGGAAAAGGTTCAGGAGAATTGTATGAAAAAATCATACTACAAGCCTTTTTGCAAGGGCTTCCCCCAAAATTATATAGAATGGTAATATCCAAAAATATTCAGACATTGGATCTTGCAGTTCAGGAGGTGGGATGAATGATCGAAATTGATACGATTGTGGCAAATCACAGTAAAACAAAAATAAATAGCCTAGGCGAATCGACCGCAAGACTAGCCCCACTTGAAGGTCAGGCTTCTCCAAATTTTTTTCAAGGGATAACTTCCCAGTGCCACAAAGATATAGAACGCAAGATCCCACTAGGCAGAAAACAGTACGTTTTCAGCCCATTAAACCAATCAATTATGGAAATAGTTCCACAATTGTAAGATGCTATAACTGTAATCGACCTGGGCATATCGCGAGAGAGTGCCACTTTAGGTTTAGAGACATATCGGCACCAAGGAATGCCGTCGGTAATACGCAAAATTATGGCAACCATTTGTTCGGGAGAACAAATTTTAGCGCCAATGGTGCACAACGTTATAGGCAGGGAAGATTGCAAACACCAGTACCTCACAATGCGTACCAACAGAATTTGTATAACCCTCCCCCCAATAGACAAAATAATTATCGATTCGAAAACCCAAATACTCGTCAAAACCAATATGGCGCAAGGATGGTATATAGAAATCCGAAAATTTGCTGACGGGAAATGCAAATTTTTCAAGCCAACGGCATTTGCAGTCGACGCCAGCACCCGGCACTTGTGCAAGAAATCCAAACCACCGTAATAACACATGGCGAAATCGCAAAAAATATAAATCATTTGGCTAGAGATCCCATGGACATGTCTGAATCTCTATTGCAGAATCAGACGTATGAAATAATTCCGCAGGGAAAGGTGTCAGGCCCCTCAGAAGAATAAATTGGACCCAGAAGGGGCCTAGAATATTTTATAGGTCCAACCCAATAATAGTACCGTCCTTTAGTGATAGTAATAATAAGTTACCTATATTTAATGATTTTAGTGTGGAAAATGTTCACTTTCAGTCACTAATTGACTCTGGTGCCATTGTTAATATCATAAACTCATGCGTATTTAATATGTTACCCCCGCATATTAGGCGACAGAAGAATTTTAATAATCCCAATTTAACTAGTGTAACAGGGCATAGATTGGATGCAAAAGGTTCAATTCGCCTAGACGTAAAAAGGGATAATATAATTTTTCCGACAAACTTTATAATATGCAACAATTTTCCGTATGAAGCCATAATCGGCGCAATTTTTTAAGGTCTAATAGAGTAATATTAGACGTAGCGAACGAAACGCTTGTGTACCCGGCAAATACCCCTTCCCCTACCTTAAGAAATTGTAACAGAGGTTACGAAGAGAATGTAACAGTAAATAAAATTTCTGGTGGTATAATGTCGCAATCTTTTGAACCTCATTTCTCGCTACAAAGAGGACATGGCATAATCAGAAATTTGTTTACTTATTCTGGGAGACATTGCAGAAATGAAGTAAATTTAAATAATAAGTGGATTGAATCTGCAAAAATAAAAATAGGAGATATGCGACGATATAGGTCGAATGAAATCAAGGAAATAGTGGAATTATGGAAAAAAGTAGGGAACCCCAATGCGGTTCAGGCGCAGCCAATGTTATTGGCGGATAACGCCAGTCTAAATTTAATAGACAATGAAAATAAAGAAAAATATTATGGATTCGCAATACGGAAAACAAAAGTCCCTCCCAAAACGATACAAAGAATTCAAATATCACAGATGATTGAACCAGTGGATAGCAAATCCGAAATATTGCTCGCGATCCCGTTAAATAAAATTCCTGAAAATCTGTTATGCGAAGAACAGATTATATCTTACGACAAAGGAGAAGGTTTTATTTGGGTAACTAATAACAACGAAAATGATTCAATTACAATCAAAAAGGGAACATGTCTAGTTCAAATCCAAGTTATCTCTGAGAATGATTTAGATAAATGGAAAAATTCCAAAAGAAAAGGGCATTAAAACCTCAATTAATAAATACCCTCTAACTAAATCCCAATTTTTAAACAAATTTAATATGAATCATATTACTGACTTGGAATTTAAGAAGAAATTATGCGAATTATTATGGAATTTTAAAGATGTATTTTCCGCATCTGAAGATGACATCGGACTGATACCGTTTTATGTACATTCAATTCTAACGACAGGTAATCCTGTCGCGAAACAGCCATATCGTGTACCGTATAAGCAAAGATGGTTAAAAAATAAAATTCATGAATTAGAAAAAAAATGAGATTATACGCCCCAGTATAAGTCCGTATCCTGCACCAGTGATCTTGGTCCCAAAAAAGAATGGTAAGCTGAGACTTATAGTAGATTATAGAGCCCTTAACAAACAAGTAGTTAGTGATAAATTTCCTTTACCAAGAATAGATGAAATCCTTGACTCTATCTCAAGCAAAAACAAAATTTTTATTTCTTTAGATCTTACACAAGGCTACCACCAAGTGAAAATAGCCGAAAAAGATGTCTATAAAACTGCGTTTTCACAACTGAATGCGGTTCCTATGAATACTTAAGAGTACCTTTTGGACTTAAGACAAGTTCAAGTGCACTATGTAGCCCCTTATTGCATCTACTAAGAAGATTAAAGAATATCATTCACTTTGTTGATGATGTCATATGTGTAGGAGAAAACGCTGAACAACACTTAGCAACACTAGCTAAAGTGTTCGAGAAATTCAGAGAGGGCAATTTAAAATACCGGCCTGAAAAAGTAAATTTATTTCAACCTAAAATTAAATTTTTAGGAGTAGTGGTGACGCAAGGAGAGATATACCCAGACCCAGACAAAATAAAATGCGTTGAAAACCTCAAACCCCTAGAACTATGAAAGAATTAAGAGGAATTTTAGGTCTTACTGGTTACTTCAGAAAATTCGTGTGCAATTACACCCATATTGTGAGACCCCTCATGGAGTTAACTAAATGGAAATCCCAAAATGTTACCTGGTCCAAGGAAGCTCAAACTTCCCTAGATCGTCTCAAAAGGGCACTCACTTCGAAACCAATGCTATCGTTGCCTGATTTCAAGAATCAACAATTTGTAGTTACATCTGATGCAAGTTCGAAGGGCATTGGCGCTATTCTTTCGCAAATAATCCCGGTAGAAAACCCTAATCCTCTAGAGGGAACGCCTAAACAAAAAATAATAGAAAAAAATATATGCTATTCGAGTAGAACTTTATCAAAAGGCGAAAGTAGTTATTCCACCACAAACTTAGAATTATTATCTATAATCTACCACTTGGACAAATTTAGACACTATTTAATTGGTTGAAAATTTATACTACGATCAGACCATAAAAGCTTGCAGTACCTGCGCACTTTCAAAAACCCCATGGGAATTCTAGCTAGATGGATTATGAAAATCCAAGACCTAGATTACGAATTTGAATATTTAAAAGGTAAAAAAATGCAGCTTGTGCTTTTTTGAGTAGATTCCCAGAAAATATGCCGTCGGAAGCCGAGGAGAACGAAATTAACGCTATCAATACTAAGAGTAAACATAAATGTAATAAAAACAAAGTCAAAGACACAGTAAAAGAAAATAAGGATAACTATTGTCCCTCGTCCTTAGAAAATATAAAAAGAAATAAAAAAAGGACAAAATGTGTTTGAGCATTTTATTAATTATTTTGTGAATGATGATTTGTTATCAGATAAATTCAAAAGTCTTAGAAAAGAAATAGATAATTTTTACTATGATCTTGATGAAGAAATACTATGCAGAATTGTGACTGCTGAAGCAAATAGAAACCAAACTTCAATAATACCTGTATTGCCTCAAAACTTAATAATACCTGCCTTTGAATATTTTCATTCAGATATAGGTGATATTAGGAATACGATAACTTTCCAATAATAACTATATGGAATTCATTATATGGAATAATTTCCATAATATAACTTCATGAATAGCTTTCCATAAATTAAAACAATATTTGTATGTGCCGTCGGCATTAACAAAACTTAAAGAATTTGTGAGTACATGCGAAGCGTGTAACTTAAGAAAAACACCAAGCCTATCCTAACCCCCCCAATGGGAAGAGTCCCGGTAGTGAGGTCCCCCTTCGATATTGTCTCATTTAGTTTGTACGGAACCAGTGGAGGCTTACCTGTTTCCAACAGAGGCCACACTTGTATTCTTTCAGTTATAGGTCACTTTTCTGGTTTTACTTTTGCTAAAGCATTAAAAATCAAGGCGCGTACGCCACGAGTAAGGCGTTAGCGAAATTATTTTTAAAGTTTGGCATTCCAAACAAGGTTACAAGTGATAACGGAAGCAATTTTGTTTCAAAAGTAACAAAAGACTTAATGAGTTTTCTTAACATAGAGAAATTGGTGACATCCCCATATCACCCACAAGCTAATGGTAAAATAGAAAATAAGCATAAAATATTTTCGAATGTATTAAGCATTTATACAAAAGACAACAGGAACGACTGGGATCAATTCTTACCTTATTTAACCAACATAATCAATACTGCTTATTCAGAAACAACCAAAGAAAGCCCTTTTTATTTACTATTTGGTCTTGACTTCAGAATACCGTATCATGATAAAATTGAATTCCGACAATATTATAATAATTCGGGTAGACGCAATTATAATTGCTTCTACCTAAAGAACGAGGCAAAGACGGAAGGCAAAAAACTTTCCAATAAATACTCTGGACCGTATAGAATAGTCAAAAAGTATGATAACGATTTTACTTTTAAAATTGCGAACCCCGATAATGGAAGAACCTATAAGGCACATGTTAGCCGAATAAAAAGAGCCAAATTCCCGGAAAGATGGGTAACAAGTCCCGCGTCTACCGATTCGTCAGACGCAAAAGACGAGCCCCCCTAAATCAAGATTGGCAGAGCTAAAACCCTTTAATTTCAAGCAAGACTATTTCGAGAATGATAGTAATGAGGAAAACTTTGAAGAATTTTTAGCTATGAAAAATCTAGTTATTCCCAAAAGAAAATCCCTAGAACAAGCGAGAATAAAACCGCCAAAAAGTCCAGAAAGCTCATCATCAGAGAGCGCAGGAGAATTAGATTATACAATATCTCCGAAAAACCAATTTCACCCGATAGAATTTCGACCCCTTGTCCCCCCAAAAGATTTCCAGACGATATGGTTTCCCCAGCATCCCCAATAGAGAGACCCCTGTCGCTACAGGAGGAATTGAACAGAGCTGTAGAAACTCCGGGTATCACTGTAAAGAAAATTCCTCCCAAAGATTCAGTTAAAACAAATCTGCGAGAAGCTATGGATTTAATAAATTTCCCCATAAAAACGAGGCAAAGTACGTTGCCTTGGAATCAAACTTCCAAGGATGACCAGCAAGGACAATATCATGATATAACCGTGTCTTAGGACAAGCCTAAACAATGGAGTTCACGGAGAGGAAAATTAGTGCAAAAAATGCCCCATCCCCCTGAAGACATGGCATTTAAACAGTGGAGGAATCCAGCAAAAACTTTTGATTCCTCTCAGAGCTCTTAAGTGTCTTTAAAATGTCTCGAGTTGAAAACTCAAGGCGAGGACTTAGAGAATAAACCCTCTACTTCCAGAGGATTAGAAATTTACGAAGAAAGGCCAGGTGATACCTCAAAAATGCGAAGTGTCACTTCTAAAAGTTCTAATGCGGAATCATCGAAAACCAGTTCGGAAGAGTCTGACGGCAAATCAGACCATATGGTAGTTAAGGAAATAGGGAAACCAAAACCGACTTCAGCGGCCGCAAACGCAAAAGAAACAAAACTTAAAGGGCAAGAATTTTTGAAAAAACAATACAATAAATTTGATCTTATATCCCTAGCAAAACCGAAAAAGAAAAAACCGCAAGAAGTCGAGGAAAAAGTAACGACACAGTCGGTAGAACGGTTAAAAAACCCGGTAGATGGAATTACCCTTAGTCAGTACAGGATTAAAAGACTTTAATAGATAGGCGTCATAAGGGAATAATAATTTAAAAACTTTTAGTTTACGAGTAAAAATCATACAACTATAAAATACTATAGAAAAATTTTGTTCAACATATATCCGCCCCCAAAATTTGCTATAATCTAGATAAAAAATCCCCAATGTGTCAAATATAAAGGCATACATCATCCTTTATCAGAAATTCAATATTATAAAGAATTTTTATTCGACCCTGAATCTGAGGAATACAAATCCCTGGGTAGTAAATTATTTCTAAGACGAATGAAAACACACCAAGGAAAAAGAGACGCCTGTAAAAATATTAGCAAGAAAATTAAAAGAAGATTCTAAACTCTAAACTTAACAAACAAAACATAATAACCTCTGTTTTCGAAATTTTTTCTTCGCCAAAAATAATAATAATAAAATAGTAAATAAATGAATTCTGCAAAAATAGGTAAAATTAATGGTAAATTAATTCTAGAAACAAACAAAAAGATGAGGCTTAAGAATATCATCACTATCCTCGTTGTTCACGCAGCCACCCAAGATTTCGTAAAGCATGGAGTAATATTCAAGCATGGAAATTCATTACTAGCTAGCCATAATGCATGGAAAATTTTTATGAAATTGGACCCCAAACCCTTCTAAACATTGTTTCAACAAGTAACAAGACTAAAGAAAAACACGAATGAACTTAAAGAATGGATATTTCAATTCCTAAGGTCGGATAAAGGATTACAGTCCAGTAAAATAATGCATAGTAAAGATAATAAAGAATTTCCAATTCCACTTATCCCCAAACAAAAATCAGAATTCGTAATAGATGACTTTGATAAGAAAATGGAAGAAATTGACTGGTACTTGGAACGAGCACCAAGGAAGACAGAAGGAAAAGATCAGCGAATAATATTGAATACTTGTCGAGATACTTTACTGCAATGAAATCTATAGAAAACCCTAAATTACTGACTGCAAGAAAGGAAATCCTTATGATGGAAATTACGCAATGATAAATGAACTACCAAGCCTATGGACTTTTCTCAAAAAATTATGGCAAAGTCACGCTGAGAAAACTGTCACGAAACGGATATCTTCCAAACTAAGAAAGGAAAATGACAACAGACAAGATACTAGCCCAAGGGAATTATACAAATCAAGAAACAAGTTCTCAAGCACCCAACAAGATCATGAATATGTAAATCCCACAGAAGGAAATGAAAAAGATATCACAACAACCACACCTAAGTATGAGACCCAAACCAAAGAGATACAATCTTCAATATCGGAAACTACGGCAAACACAGTGCCACAATTGATCGAACTTAGCAAAGAGAAACCTGGAAATTTAACTATATTAACTTATCTGAAACCCACCACATTTACAAAATGTATTTGGTCAACAGGACTCACGTTTACACACACCCTTCCTATTGGCAAATTCCTTATAAACGCAAGGGCAAGAATCCCGGTAAGACATACCGAAATACAAATGATAAAAGTACAAGGGCTTAAGCCAGAAGAAAAGAAAAATAATTATAAAAAGAGGAAGAAGACAATTACGTACATAAGAAATGTTGGACAATGGACGGTAAACGTACTTTTGCTAGACTAGCCATGGCCGACGAGTAGATAAAAGAAGGTATCGAATCATTACCTAATCTAAATGAGAAAAACGCCCAAAAAGTGTCAACTCATCAAGCCTTCTTAATATTATACAGACAAAGATTACAAGCCTTATTTGAACTATTTAATACGGAAAAACAAAAATTTAAACAAAGTACCACGAAGATTTTTGAAGTAATCTTTCGAAGAAATAAATACCGTAGGTCTACAAGCCTAATTCCTATCGTCGGAGAACTCGCCTCCCGCCTTTTTGGTTTGACAACTGAGGAAGACTTAAACATCCTGAGGGAAAATGTAAAAAAGTTCAACAGCGTAACGTTACACGTCCAGAAGATACAAGCCAGTATAGCAAATTACCAGAGAGATAAAGTTGAAATGATATCTAAGAAAATCTCAAAAACTGTAGACGTAATGAATTATTTAAGGAACGAAGTGGATCGCATGGTGCCCGACGCGAGCCTTAGCATGGTATCACTCGATATAATTACCATGTCATTACTAAATCTAGCAATAGATGTTAGTAAGTTCAAATTCGCATTATTTGCCCTCACGGGAAGAACCTTGTCTTACAGGCTGGTAGACCCTTCTAACCTAAAAAGTATTTTAGACGAAATAAAAACGCACCTAACGTTTGGTTTACATTTACCCATAGAGCCAGAAGTATCAAATTTATTCCTTTATTATACAAAATTAAAAGTCCACATCACGGAAATAAATGAACAATTATTCGCAGTAGTAACAATTCCTTTGATAAACCAACAATCCATATACGACTTGTACAAAATTTCAACCTTCCCTGCTAATATAAAGAAGACAAATTCAGTTATTAAAATCACACCTGAAGCAGAGTATTTACTTGTTGACCAAGATAGAAGAAAATATGCCCTATCTAATCCACAAGACTTAAAATAGTGCGCATCATTCAAAAACCTAGTTTGCTAGCTTACGTTACCTATTTACAACGTCAAATATGGATCTTGTATGTTAGATATATTTTTGAAAGACACACAACAGGAAGAAATACCTGATTCATGCGAAGCTTTGATAGGAAGTACTAAACAAGAAATATGCATACACCTTAGATATGATCTTTGGTTATTTTCTGTTCCAAAAGAAGCTATTGGAACCTTGTCTTGTTATAATAATACTGAAAGAATCAACCCAAGTTACATGACCAAATTACTATTGCAAGATGTGGGTAAGATAGTCATAAAACAAGGATGTCGACTTGTAACTAAAGAGTCAACAGTTCAGACGCCGTTAATCACCACGAGCACAAATATAATAAGTCCTAAAATTACCAATTTTAAGGCAATCAACCTGTCGTACACTATTCCCAATATAGAAAGTGAGGAAATGAAAACCTCGATATGGTCCAAAATAGAAAAGAATAAAGGGACATTACCGCTTACAAAAATAAGAGAAGTATTAGACTCCCAGATCCCCCTATTTACTATGAGAATCAGAGATTAACGTACGTGGATAATAGATACGGATTATTCTCAACCAATTTCTGGTGGAACATACTACTGACCGTACGTTTCGTATTCGCGATTTCCCTGACTATGAGAACCTTACTGACTTTTAATTATGGAAGAATTTTGAGACTAAGAAGGCAAAACCCAAAGGAAGAACACAGGGAAACGGCTGAAATGCAGAAGTTAAACCCGCAACCACACGAAAACGTCTAAGCCAAGAAAAAGGGAAGACATTAGAAAACGACTGGGTATAGAGGTCTCCACTCATCCTTGCTGTGTCTAGTTCCCTTGTTGTAAGTGTCGTTTACGTAAAACCGTGCGGTTACAACGCTGCAACATGCGTTTCTTATACAGAACTGACGTGCGTGAACAATGAAAGCATGAAATATGTTGTAAACTGAGACCTCAAACTTCATGACGTAGCGTAACTTATGTTTAAATGATTATTTTAAATCTAGTATAGAAATAAATAAATTTTGAAGGAAATTAAAAAAAAGGTGTGTGTGAAACGTATACTAAGGAGCATAATAAGAGACTTTACTTAAAGTTAAAGGAATTAATCTCTTATATTGTCGTTATTCTATAACAACTTAGAAGAAATTTCTATGTTTTAGGTTTCCCAATGGAAATTATATATATTTGAAACCAACATGATAATAATGTCGTTATGTTAAAATCAATATATGTGTAATAACATTAGCGTATTTGTTCAATATTGTCTTGTAGCGTAAAATTCACCATAAATGTACCCAGTCGTATTACCTATTATGTATTATGACTACTCATTTTAAACAACGTGTGATTCTGCCTCGTTATTTTTATTGCAGGAATTGGAATGACCTATCGGAAATCAGTCATTACAATACGTAGTCCAGTACAGATACAACCTAGTAGCATCTATTTTCATCATCCCTCAACCAACGAAGAGTGCTCACCATAAATTACAGGCAACGAAGCTAGGACGAAAATTACGGTTACCTTTTTGATCGTTGTTCCTCGATCACAAGCCATATTATGTATCAGGTAACACTGTCTAATAAATCTCAGTATCCAGTGGATTATCGAACTATGCGAACACCTCAATTCTGAGAACCCAATCGAACAGTAAAAGATATAAGTACATAAATATCACCCTTGATAATCCGTATGGACCCATGCACCATATAACTGTATAGTTATGATATTTGATGAGCCCAAATTATTTACGTGTCGCAGATTCACGCGTTGAATCCCTTTCGACCATTTCTCGGGACCCATCCTAACACCTCTATTAAATGCAAAAAGTTCCTATCTCTGTTATCCCATAAATGTTACGAGATAATTTCTGAAAAATGGACCTGGAAACCAAACACTGAATTACAGAAACCAAAATTAACCCCAGTTTAACCCCTCAGTGACAATATACTCCTCCGACAAGTTAAAGACGATACGTTGAAGGAGTCACTAAAATTTGATGTCGACCCATTCCATTATCCAAACATCAATTCCCCTGTGATAAACCAATGAATCACCGCAAAAGATAATAGCTGCAAGCCATGCACGAACAATTTTATAAGGGAACTTAACCTCTAAGTGCACGAACGAACAATTTTATACGAGAAATACATTCTCTATGTACTTTAGAATATCCCAAGAATGATATGCTGAGAAGAAGATCAACCTATCTATTATCAACACGGTCCCAGTGTTCAACCCCTGAACGATAAAGCACCTTATGAACTATCCAAAAACAGCAGGTGAGAATGAACTCTGATATCAAAATTCCACAGACCTGTACCTGGAAGTATCATTTCTCGTTTGACAATTAGAGAAAGCGTTCGTTTAAGATGAACATAACCATGCTCGAACTATTCTGTGAAGAAACTATATTGTAAGTGTTTTAAAATTTTTTGCCAAGACGGAAAGAGTGAAGGACCATAATTTACAGCAGAAGGAGTGAGTACGCTAAGAGACACGTAAGGTGGTGAAGTAGGTGTGAATTCACACATGTCACATTTTAATAGTTTTGATAAATTAACAACTTCGA
Organism: Artemia sinica; assembly: GCA_027921565.1. Classification (NCBI taxonomy): domain Eukaryota; kingdom Metazoa; phylum Arthropoda; class Branchiopoda; order Anostraca; family Artemiidae; genus Artemia; species Artemia sinica. The sequence goes on along the minus strand of CM051258.1, from coordinate 8,216,519 downwards.
TTACTTATAATCAGAATTATATAACGAAAAACCCAGTGAAAGTGTTTTAATGATTACCAGTGAATGTAGTGAACATATTATTATATGCTTTAAGTCGTTCATATATATATATATATATATATATATATATATATATATATATATATAATATATAATATATATATATATATATATATTAATATATATATATATATATTATATAGTATAATATATATATATATTATAGTATATATTAATTATATAATATAGTATATGCTAGTTTACTTAGACATGAGTTACTTATGTAAAATTCGATGCTATTTCCCCATTAATTTAGCGTAGGTAGGAAGCATAATTATCCTATAGTTAGCAAAGGATAAAAACTTGTAAAGGTGAATTTCAAAAAAAATTGTAGTAATAGTAGAATAGTCCCAACCACATAAAACATTTCCCATGATAATGTTTGATACAGTTGAAAATGTAGGAGTCATCAGTGTTAGATGTAGAAAAAAAAATCTTTAGTATAGTAGCTAGGCTATAACCATAGATAATCTTAGTCCGGTAGAGGAACTTTAGAAAGGGATATATAATAAAATAAGAAAAGTAATAGAGAATTTTTTTTAGCACTCCTGATTAAGCTTATATAAAAGTATAAAATAATACAATGTAAATTAAAATTACGTAGGACCAATAGTAAATAAATCGCGAATATTTCAAAAACCCAAGGGCAAGCAAATCCTAATGACGGGACGTCATTAAATAATGGGAAGGGTAATATGTACCGTGAGTAATATGTGATATATTTAAAATACAAAAAAAATAAATTCGTTCCTCTAAGGATGCTTCCGACATAAATGCCTCGCAGCATTCCAGACGTTTGTTTCAATGTGATGGGAAAAGCTACCGGTCGAATTACGGCACTAATCAAGGAAGACGGTTTTGAATTTCGCGAAAATACTTGGCAATAAAAAATCACGAGATACAAAGTTCACAGGAAGTTTTAAGTTATCATAGGAATATGAATATCTAATCATCAGAATATTGAAAATAAATTATTGGCAATCAGTTAGCATAATGAGTTTAGTTTGTAAACATAATGACAAAGTAGCGGGCCCTCCACAGGAGTTGGGCCAATCGGGAAATAGCTCCTAGCGCGCAGAATCAAGACTAGTGTTTTGTAGTGTTAGAAAAGTGTTTTTCGGGGCATTATGATTACAGACATTATGTTCCTACCATTCTGCGAGCAATTATGAAATTATTATTCTGACTGAAGTGAAGCCAGTGCATCTATCAGTATTTCAATGCTATTATGGATGAGTTTGCTTCCTTGTTGTTATCTGGAAAAAGTGTCTAAATTATTTTGAAGTTTACTTCCTATTGTTGTTTACCCTCTAATGATAGATTATCTGCTAAGTAGTGTTTGTAAAAACTTGAACAATTGGAATAGGGCTTTTTCTTTAGGCCTTCTTACCAGCGCCATCTTTTTCTTGAGTAAATTGGCGCGCCATCTATAGTATCATTTATAATTAAATTTTACCAATAAGCGAGCAGAAGAGGGGAGTTTCTTGTCGCAAGGGCCGTTGTACCTGCCGGGAGTGTTACTCCCTTAAACTGCGGGGATCAGGTAGCAAGAAACTACGCTTCCCTCGCTTATTAGCACGCCCACGGACTGATTTTTGGACTATTCTTTGGCATCCGATTGCAATGTCGGAGAAAAGCGATAAAGGTGAAAAGCTTATTATCAATCCGGTACTGAACTTTTTAACACGTGTCATGAATGATGGACTGAAAATAGAGGTGATCACGGCAACTGCCCTGAGTTTTTTCACTCTTGAGCAAATTATTGAAGCTAAAGCTGTACTGCATAAGGAGCTAAAAATCGAGACCCGGCTGATTAAGCATAGTAAGAAGGAGGATGAGAACGTAATAGATATGTGCAGATGGTTTAACCAAGCTGCAACTCGCGATAAAAAGCTGATTCCTACCTTTGTGATCCTAACGCCATGCTCTGTTCCTACTGTCGGGGAATCCACCTCAGCGACAGCTATCTGTCGGCTCAACGAAATCAAGCGTAAGGTCGATGGACTATACGAAATGGCACAAAATCGGCCACTGACTTGGAAACCGAGCGAACCCGCGGAGGAGCCCCCCCTCCGGCCCAGTTACGCTGTTGTCCTCAAAAACTTACCTGACAGCTTAAATACACCTAGTGCGCGAAAGGAATTTATTGACAAGGTCTGTCCGAACAGCGAGGAAATAAGTGAGCTTCGTAAACTGAAGGGTGACTGGAAACTAGTGGTGAAATCTAAGAAAACTGCTGATACAATTGCCTCAACACTGAAAAGTGATAAATGTGGTGTTACTGCGTCCGTACGCTCACCGAGCTATATTGGTGTACTCAAGCGCGTCCCTGAAGACCTGAATGAGCAGTCATTGCACGAACTTATCCCCCGTGCTACAAAAGTTATGCAATGTGGATCCTCTCGTGTGTTCAAAGTTTATTTTGAGTCGCGACACGAGCTCGAAATCTTCGTCCGCAACTCCATTAAAGTGCACTACGAAAAACTACCCGCCGAAGTATTCGTGTTCACTCCAAGACGATGCTACTCGTGTCATACAGTCGGTCATTTAGCATCCGAGTGCACCAATCAGCCCAAATGTTCCAGATGTGGATCCGTAGAACATACATCTGATCGTCTCAATCCCTGTAAACAACCGCTTTTTTGCATAAGCTGCAACACTAGTGGACATTCTTGCTACAGCGTCCGTTGCTCGGCAAATAAACCTGCAAACGCAGACTCAAAAGCTAATAGGCTTGCCCGTGCTACTCAATGAACATTTTATCTTGGAATATGAATGGGAATTTCGCAGAAAGGCACCCAATAGTTTGTGAAATGCTAAAAAGCAATCAAATTGTGTGTATCCAAGAGCACTTTGCTCTTCCTATTTCTGTAGGTCAACTGGACATTTTCCGTGCTAATAACATGTATGTTGTTCCTGCTGTCAGAAAAAAGGACCAAGGAAGGCCCTCCGGGGGTCTCGTGACGTATATTAGTAACGATGTTGAATCAAAGTTGTTTTTTTCAACGCAAAACATTCTAGCGGTTCAAGTGTGTAATTTTGTTGTTGTGAACGTATACATGCCAACCGACTATCGTGATGACGCATCTCATTCCGAATTTGCGCTAAGTTTACGTAAATTAGCTGAATGTCTTAGCAAAATCCGATTAGAAAGATTGCCTTGTGTAATATTAGGTGATTTTAACTGTCCTATGAGTGCTGAATTTACTGAAACTAACGCGCTTTTTACTGGTGATCGTGAAAGTATGGTACATGGTCTCCTAGATGATACATTTACCATTTTAGAAAAAAACCAAAATTTTACATACATACACAACACAGGAAGTACTTCTAATTTAGACCATGTTATTTGCTCTAAAGACCTACTCCCTACTTCAGTACGGGTGTCTGACACTACTTTTACTTCTGACCATTTTTCAATAGAACTGCAAATCACACCTCCCGCTACACAATCTGAGCATCCACACCAAAATAACGCAGCAAAAACTACAAAAAAATGGACACAAATACGGGATTGGAATAATGTTAATACGTCGGTTTACACGCAAGTTTCGGATGAAATTTTAGCTAAAATTAAAATCCCATTTAACCTTCTGATCCAGTCACGACGAATTGAACCGAAAGAGGCCCGACTTGAACTTGATATATATGCCGCCCAAATTACACACGCTCTTCGCTCAGCTGAGGAAGCTGCTGTTCCCATAAAGAAAATTAAGACCGGTACGCAAGTTTCAGGTTGGTCGCAAAATGCTGGCCTAGTTAATGCATGCAACCAGGCAAAATTTTGGCTTTCTGTTTGGAAGGAGTGTGGACGGCCGAGAATTGGGGTTGTAAATGCCGTTAGACTCCTTACAAAAAGAAAGTTTGGAAAAGAATTGGCTCTCCACCGGTCTAATGTAATTGCTAAGTCTTCTGAAGATGCTCTACGAAATCCTGACCTTATATGGAAGACTCTTTCCGAAAGAAAGCCGAATTTTGCTGCATCTTCAATTTCCCTTGAATCTTGGAGAACTTATTACGAACAAGAATTTAAATCCCCCTGTCCGACTCTTAGCGCAAAATACAAGGCAGAGCTGCATAATTTCCTATCAAGCACCGACCGTTCTGACGTTACTGTGTCGGTATCCGAGGTTCAGAACGTGCTCCGTCGCATTAAAAAGAAAAAGTCACGTGGTGCTGATGGAATTTCTGCTCTTCATTTAAAAAACCCATCTTCAATGCTCATTCAGCACCTTGCCCTGCTTTTTCAGATGATTTTTGTGCAAGGTGTGGTTCCCAGTAATTTTTGCATAGGGTCCCTTACCCCTGTGCCAAAAAAGGGGAAACCCCTGGAAGAATGTACGTCTTTTCGACCCATTACTATATCAACAACTTTTTGCAAAATTTTTGAGCTACTTATAATTAAAGAAATAAATGAGAAATGTTATGCACCACCCTCCCAATTTGGCTTTCAACCTGGTCTTGGTTGTGGCCATGCGCTAAGCGTCGTGGCTTCTGTCCTTATTGACGCTGAAAGCTCAGGCGAGTCGGTCGCGATTGGTATTCATGATGTCAAGCGTGCGTTTGATTCCCTTATCCACGACCAAATTATTCTAGAAATGGGAAAGAGAGGCGTCCAACGAGATGTCATAATGCCATTAAAGGACATGTATGAAAACCTCCAGGCACAAATAAAAGTTGTTTCGCCCGAGAAGAATATAAGGGAAATTTACCCAACCGTCCCAGTACGAAAAGGCGCCCGGCAAGGTGCTCCTACTTCTGCCCCGGCTTTTAATAACAGTGTTCTTCCAGCACAGGAAAATTACCAAATAACGTGTGTTCTGGATGGTATTGACCTTTCTCTTCTTTGTTATGCTGACGATATTTTAAATATGAGCCGGAATATTGGTGGCATTGAATGCAATTTTGCTATTTTTCAAAAGCAATATGCTGCGATAGGCCTAGAATTTAACGCTGCAAAATCAGAGGTATTACTGTTTAATTGGCCCGAAAACCAAGTCCCGCCTACCATAGACCTTGGACAGACAAGTATTAAGCCAGCAGATCACATCATTTATCTTGGACTACCGATTGGTAAAACGCTGAGACACACACGACAGCTATTAATTCAACATCTCGAAAAGCGTACCGGTTTTGCATACAGCAGATTGGTTGCAACGAAGTTCAGCTTCAACCGGTTTATCCTTGCTCGGCTGTATACTGCACTAGCATTGCCCCATTTTTTATACCTGAGCCCTTTTTGGCGAACATTTCCATGCACCACTAAACAGAAACTTCGAGCAATATTTTTTAAATATGCTAAGTACCTTTTAAGACTCCCCCCCTGGACACGTAACACATACCTCATTAATAGGTATAAACTGGCAGATCCCACTCTCATAATTGAAAATCAGATTTCCCGTTTTAACAGTAAAATTGGTAACCACCCCTGGCATAGTTTACTCAAGCAGTAGTCAAGTGTAGAATTGTTTCTTATTTCTTGTCAGTTTAGTGTTTTTCTCGTTTGTATTTTTTTTTTATCTTTATTGTACTCTGTCTTGTGTTTTTTGTAATGACGGGTTATAAACAAATAATAATAATAATAATATATACATTGTTGTACACCTGAAATGTTAGTCTCAATAAAACCATTACTTTTCTATTTGTGTTGTTTTATTTATATGCCTGTATCTCACCGCAAAATAGATAACTAGTTCAAATGTCTCCTTTGGAAACGCTCCTAAGGGATCTGATAATCCTACGAAGTTTGATTACGCTCCTGGATTGACGGCTCCCCAGCCTAATTAATCACCTCACAAGACAATTCAAACCTAGTACTTAAATCCATTTTTTATTTTCTTCCATAGGAAGTGGCACGGTCACCCATTTATCTTACTCTCCATTACAAGTGGTATAATCTTTAGCGGCACAAGGTGATCATAGCGGCACAAGTTTAAAATAGTAACGGCATGGTAAAACCTAAGCGGCACAAGTGGAGCAATTCTATAACGGCACAGTTGGCTCGATCCTTAACAATACAGCTTAAATCCTTAATGGCAAAAGTGACACGGTCATAAGGGGTACAGGGCTGACAACCATTGAAATCACGAACCAATCAAATTCCCCTGGCAGACTAAGTCTGTGTAAATTATGGAACGTATTAACTAACTTTTTCCAATTAAGGCCCGTTAACGGTGGGATTTTACTAATACCAAAGTTAAGCTAGTGCTAATTTAAGCCAATAAGAAGTGTTTGTAAAGTATCTAAGTCAATCAGAAAATTCAAAGAAACCGCCATTGGCAAAAATCAGTGCTAGTTAATTCTCGTTAATCGTAAGAATTTATTATGAATGGGCATTTATCTTGTTGCAGCAGAGTCTATTGGAAGACATTCATATCAAACAGTTCGTTGTAACGAACTGTAAGTAAGTAGCGACCCGGCTCAATAGCAACCGAAACTCTAAAAAAGGGAATTTTTAAACCAATAGATACATCAAAAGAATCAGATTTTCATGCTGATTTCAAATATAAAAGTTTCATTTAGTTCTACCCATCAGAAGTTACGCGAGTTACCTGAGAAAATTTGCTTGATTTTAGAAAAAAGGGCAAAAGACACCCTAAAAGCGATAGAACATTAATGAAAATCAAACCGTCAGATTCAGTATATCAGAGAACCCAACTATAGAAGTTGTAAGCTCTTATCTGAAAAATGTTGAATTTTATACTTTTTGCCAGAAGAAAGATCAAGGATGCGTGTATATTTGTTTGTTTTTTGTTGTTGTTTTTTTTCCGAGGGGTGATCGCATCAACCCAGTATTCCTAGAATATAGCGAGAGGGCTCTTTCGAACGGAAATTAAAAGTTCTAGTGCACTTTTTAAGTGACAAAAAATAGAGGGCGACTAGGCCACCTCCCACGCTCATTTTTTTTTCCCTGAGTCGCCCAATGAAAATTTTGAGATAGCCATTTTGCTCAGCATGGTCAAAAAATAAAATAACTATGTCTTTGAGGATGACTTAATCCCCCACAGCCTCCGGGGGAAGATCTGCAAAATATGAACTTTGCCCAATGTTTACATATAGTATTGGTTATTGAGAAATATACATAAGTTTTCAGAGGGGATTCTTTATAGTAGTTAGGGGGGGGGGGGGGTGGATCGAAGGTTACGTGGTAGGATCTTTCCATGGAGGAAGATTTCACGCGGGAAGGGACATTGCTATGAATGGGGCACCGGATTTCTCAGTATTATTTAAAAAAATGATAAGAAATTAAATAAGAAAAAATAATTTTTACAACTGAAAGTAAGGAGCAACATCAAAACTTAAAACGAACAGAAATTATTGTGTATATGATTTTGTTCGGCCCCTAGTCATTAACTCGCTCTGCTAATTTACGGCCTTTGTGATAAAGGGATCATTCTTAAAGAATTAGAAAAAAAATTTGAACTTTAGCTTAAAGAGCAAGGTATTGACTTGGGGGCAAACCCACTAGTATATGTAATAAAAATATACGAATATAGAAGTTCGTTACATAAGTTAATTCGCAAGTTTTGTCAGAACAAAATTTCGAGAAAGCCATTTAGCCAAAAAAAAGTAAAATTAACATCCAAAATTTCGTTTTTTATTATTCATGTTCGGTGAGCCAAAATCAAAGCTGCATTAATTTAAAACGTTCAGAAATTGAATAAAAAAAACTTTTTTTTAACTGAAAGTAAGGAGCGAAATTAAAACTTAAAACAAACAGAAAGTATTCCATATATTAAAGGGGGTATCCCCTCTTCAATGCCTCGCTCTTTACGCTAAAGTTTGACTCTTTCTCACAACTCTATTTTTTAAAACAATAATAAAAACTTTAGCTTAAAGATCGAGGCATTGAGGAGGGGATAACGTCCCTTTCCTATATTTAATAATTTCTGTTCGTTACAAATTTTAATGTTGCTCCTCACTTTCAGTAAAAAAAACTTGTTTTTTTTTATTTGATGTATAAAAAACCGTAGTGTGTTTTTATAAGGACCAGAAATAAATATGTTCAGCCTTTCTCCCTAACATAAAACTCATAATTCCCTTTCCTGCCCCCCTACAAAATCAAAATTAACAGCTTTTCCTGAAAAACACGATTTACTAGTAAAAAAAATATTTACAGAGTTGTAGTGAAGCATAGGCTACTACATACAGAGTGAGAAATATTCACTACGATTTTAGGCTTCGGGTACCCGTCGTATAACAATACACAATTGTTTTAGGAAGTGAAGACAAGTGATTGCCTGAGAGTTACCGAAGCAGGTAATCACACATACACACACAGGCACAGACAGGCACACAGAGAAACACACACATTGTGTGTGTGTCTCTCTTTGATTTTTTGGAAGTCAGGCAAATTTACTCTGGATATTTGGAATAACAATAAAAAGCTGATTATTTTATATGTCCATTTGCATCAAAATTCTAATTTTTAAAACTTTAATTACTATTTGACCGAGTCACTCCTTACTCACAGTTTGTTACTATAAACTGTTTAATAGCTGCATAACAACAAACGCTATTGAACAAAAGATGATCTTAAAGCTGTGACAGGAAGTTTAATTTTTCACCAGTGTGTTTAATGTTTTTCTTGCTTTAATATTGACATTCCATTGATTCATTGTACTGAATTAATCAAACAGTTTGTGGTAAGAAACTTTAAGTTAGGAGTGACCCAGCTATATAGTGACCGAAACTCTAAAAAACTAAATTTTGATACCAATAGATACGTCAAAAGAATTGGATTTTCACGCTGATTTTAAATATATAACTTTTGTCAAGTTTAGTCTTATTCATCAAAAGTTACGAGCCTGAAAAATTTGTGTTATTGACATTTTGCGTATGAAAATAAAACCATCAGATTCAGTGTATTATAAAACCCTGATGTAGAAGTTTGAAGCTGCTATCTGCAAAAATGTGGAATTTTGTATTTTTTGCCAGAAGAAAGATCATGGGTGCGTATTTATTTGATTTTTTTTACAGGGATGATCTTATCGATCCAGTGGTCCTAGAATATCATGAGACGGTTCATTAGAATGGAAATTAGAAGTTCTGGTGCCTTTTCTGAGTGACCAAAAAAATTGGAGGGCAACTAGGCCCCTCCCACGCTCATTTACCCCGAAGTGACCTGATCAAAGTTTTGAGATAGCCATTTTGTTCAACTTAGTCGAAAACTTAATAAATATGTCTTTGAGAATGACTTAATCCCCCAGAGCTCCCTGGGGGAAGAGCTTCAAGTTATGAACTTTGCCCATTGTTTTATACTTATAGTATTGGTTATCGGGAAGCATAAAATAAAATAAAAACAAGTTTTTTCAACTGAACGTAAGGAGCAGCATTAAAGGAAATTAAGCAGCATTAAGAGGCTCTGGCCTACGTTTTTGCATTTTGTTATTATTATAAAACTTAAAAGGAACAGAAAATATTACGTATATAAGGGGGGCTGCCTCTCCTAAATAGCTCACTCTTACGCTAAAGTTATTTTTAACATTTAAAAGAGGTTATTATTGTAAATTAACAGCTTTTGTGATTCAGGAGTCATTCCTAAATATATGGAAGAAAAATACAACTTGGGTTATTATTAGCTAAGAAAAAAGTAAAACTAATATGCAAATTTCGTTTTAATTATTCATGTATTTTGTTTACTTATTCAATGACGGTGAGCCAAAATCAAAACCTGCATTAATTAAAAAACGTTCAGAAATTCAATAAAAAAAACAAGTTTTTACTTTAACTGAAAATAAGGAGCGACATTAAAACTTAAAACGAACAGAAATAATTCTGTATATGAAAGGGGTTGTCCCCTCCTCAACGCCCCTCTCTTGAAGCTGAAGTTTTTTTATCGTTTTAAAAAAGTAAATTCGTGAGAAACGGTCAAACTTTAGCGTAAAGAGTGGTTGAGTAGGGGACATCCCCTTTCACACACGGAATAATTTCTTTTCGTTTTAAGTTTTAATGTCGCTCCTTACTTTCGCTTAAAAAACATGTTTTTTTAAAATTTAATTCATAGACAAAATCAACACTTTCATAAGAAAAATTGCCTGCGTAGAAATTGAGATAACCTAGCAGCAGCCTCAAAGGAGCGAATCCCTCTAGGATTGTATTCATTTAATCTCCAGACAGAAACTCATATCCCAGAGGTAGGAAGCATGAAATTAGGTGATATAGAATTTGTTTACTCAGGCAGGAAGGATGGGGTACATAGACAGGGAGTAGGGCTCATGATGAATAAGGAAGCTGCTAAGTCTCGTTTAGGCTGGGAAGGTATTAATAATAGAATACTAATTGCTCATTTTATGACTAGAAAGTTCAGGGCATCAGTTATAGTAATATACGCCCCTGTAGAACCGACTGACGGAGATACTAGTGACTCAGATGAATTTTACTTACAGTTACAGGAGCAAATAGACAAGGTCCCAGGTAGAAATATGATGTTATTACTGGGAGATTTTAACGCCCAGGTTGGTAGAAATAGGGATAGATGGTATCCCAGCCTAGGTAAATTTGGTGTAGGAAAAGAAAACAGTAATGGACGCATACTTTTGCAATTTTGTAGGTATAACAATCTAGTTATAACCAATACGGTGTTTGGTCATAAAATGGCTCATAAGTTAACATGCTATTCACGTGATGGTAAGACAGCAAACCTTGTTCATTATGCTATAGTAAACCGAAGACTGGCAGATCAATACAAGATACTAGGGTATATAGGAGTGCTGTTATTGATGTTAAAAGTAAAGATCACCATCTAGTAGTGTCAATAGTTAATTTAAAGCTGAAATATCGGAAGGGTAACTACCTCCCGGAAATTTATGATGTTGGTAGACTCCAGAATGAGAATTTGAGAGAAATTTTCCAGGAACAGTTGAATGCTAAACTTGAGAGTTTAAAAGTTAATAATGTGGAAGATGGTTGGAATAATTTTAGAAAGATAATTTGTGAAGTTGCTGAAGATGTATTAGGGATGAAAGCTAGAACTGCAGCTATTAGCAGCTCATTAGTGAAAAAGCTTCATGTTTAATAAAAAGGAGAAAGGACTTGTACAAGAATTATCTGAGTGATAGATCGTATGAAAACAAAAGAAATGTAAAGAAAGTGGAGAAAGCATTAAAATATGAACTAAGGAGGTGTGAAGTGGAGGCCATGGATAAAATTGCCGAGGATCTGGAAGATGCAGCTAGACGGCATAATAGTAAAATATTGTACTGGCACGTTAACAAACTGAGAGGGAGTAGTCAATCCGGACTTGTCCCAGTTAAACATAGGAATGGGGTCGCAATTAGCGAGAAGGAAAAAACTAAAGCGATATGGGCCGAACAATTTGAGAACTTGCTTAACCGAGATAGATTTGCAGGAAAAAATATAGAGGAAAATGAAAAAGTTTCGATACCTTGGATGTGGAGGAAGATTTTTTTGTGAGGAGGAATTAGCAACAGTACTAAAAGGATTAAAGAATAATAAGGCTCCAGGTGCTGATAGGGTGGTAAATGAGTTTCTTAAATATGGTGGCTCTGAGGTTAGAAATTAGTTATTGAAGATTATGAATATGATTTTTGAAAAAGGGGAAGTACCTAACGATTTTAGGAAAACCTTAATTAAGCCACTTTATAAGAAAGGTGATAAAAGTGAGTGTGGTAATTATCGAGGCATTAGTCTGGTCTCTGTAGGTAGCAAATTACTTAGTAATTTGATACTTTTTAGACTGAGAGATGCCGTAGACAAAGTTTTAAGAGAAGAACAGTGCGGTTTTAGAAAAGGTAGAGGATGTGTCGACCAAATTTTCACTCTTAGGCTAATAATTGAGAAAAGGGTTTTCAAACACCTTTGGTCCTCAGTTTTATAGATTATGAGCAAGCGTTCGATTCTGTTGATAGAAGAGCTTTAGTAAAGGTTTTATCCTTGTATGGTATACCAGACAAATACATTAAAGTGATTAGTGCTATGTACGAGAATAACACTGCTGCGGTTAAGGTAGGAAATGAGGTTAGCAGCTGGTTTTGTATTAAATCAGGAGTTAAGCAGGGTTGTGTTCTATCCCCCTTTATATGGATTATTTTGATGGACTTTGTTTTAAGGAGCACAGGAAAGGCAATAGCAGACCACGGAATCAAATGGGAGGAAAAAGTGTCCTGGACTTGGATTATGCTGATGATTTAAGCATCCTAGAAGAAAGTGTGAGAAAATGGATGATGTTTTAGAGGTTTTGCGAGTTCAGGGTGTTAGAACTGGTTTGAAAATTAATGTTAGGAAGACTAAGTCACTAAGGCTAGGAATAAGTGAAGATGAAAAGGTGACGTTGGGTAATGAAAAGATTGATCAGGTGGGCAGCTTCACTTACCTTGGTAGTATTATTAGTAAAGATGGTGGGAACAGTGAAGATGTTAAAAATAGAATAGCCAAGGCTCAGGGTGTTTTTTCTTAGTTAAAAAAAGTCTGGAAGAATAGGAAGATAAGTCTGCAAACCAAGATTAGAATATTAGAAGCTACAGTGATGACAGTGGTCAAATATGGCTCTGAAGCATGGACGCTCCAAAAAGCGGATGAAGATTTGCTAGATGTTTTCCAGAGAAATTGCTTAAGGATTGTTCTGTGTACCTGGCTGACTGACCGTATTTCAAACAATAGGCTATACGAAAAATGTGGTTCAATACCGCTCTCTAGGGCTATAATGAAAGAAAGGTTGAGGTGGTTAGGGCACGTTGTGTGGATGAAGGATGACAGATTGCCGAAGATTGTTCTTTTCGGCCAACCATCTAGGGCTAAACGGAAAGCAGGTCGTCCCCGTCTGGGGTGGGAGGACGTCATAAAGAAAGATTTAAAGGAAATGGGAACTTTGGAAATGGGAAAAGGAAATGGAAATGGGGTTGATAAGAAACTTTGGAATAGCCAAAATATATAAACCTAAAAAATAAACAACGAAAGATAAGTTAACTTTTGAGAAAGAAAATCGGGTGCTACTTTTTCTTTACGACGGAAATTTGGTGTTTTCATCTAATCTGGTATCGATGATCTTCAAGACTTTTTTTTATTGCCAGCTGCTCAGGGATTGAGATGCCGTTGGTTGACCCCAGTGATTCTTGAACCTCCATTATATTCGAAATTGGAATCTCTATCTCTTTTCTTTTATACTTCTTGACGTTTCTTCAAGGAGCTGAGAGCTCTAATCCTGCTCGAGGAGTACTAGCTTAACGGCTGAGCTAGAAGGATGAGTTATTGCAGTCTAATAAGTTTTCAGTAAATAGAAAGATAAGCTTTAGTGTAAAAGGGTGGAAGTTCCTCGTATTTAAGATAATTATTGTTGAGTTTTAGTTCGAAAGCCTTTTTTATGTTCTGTTTTCTAATCAATCAAAATAGTCTCCTGGCGATTTTATTAGAAATTTTGGCGAGCCAAAAAATCAAACACAATTAAAGGTTAACTTCTGGTTTTTACAACGAAAACAGAGTTTTGCAGACTTTCGCTGCAACAATATGATTTTATTTCGACACAACACTTTTATATTTGGCATCTTCCAACCTTAAAATGAAATTACTCTTACCTACAATTATTTTGAACCGTTTATTCTTTTATTTAATATCTTATTCTTTTTTCTTGTTTTCTCGTATTCTCGTTTATTCTTTTTATTTATTTAATGTTTTACTAAGTGTAAGGATGGAGTTTCCTATTTTCCCCCACCGGCTAACAAGATTTTATAAGTTATTAATTTCCTTTTGTAGGCAATAAAAAAAGGTTTTTAATGTCGTTCAAACAAGCAATAGCCCGACATATATAGCCTACGATATTTCTGGAGCAAAAGAACTAAATACTTAAAATAAATAAGAGGAAGTACTGGAAAATGAGTAGGAATGGGTAATTTCATCCGAGGCCAACATAATTTACGCAGGTTTTTGTTCTGTTGTTTGGTGTTTTGTCATGGTTCTGTTCTGTTTGAAGGTTATTTGATGTTTTTTTCATGGTTTGATGCTTATTTGATGGTTTTTCATGTTCTGTTTGTTGATGGTTGTTTGATTTGATGTTTTTTCATGTTCTCTTCTGTTTGATGTTTATTTGATGTTTTTTCTGTTTTTTGAGGGTTATATGGTTATTTCATGGTTTCTGTTCTGTTTGTTGATGGTTGTTTGATGATTATGAGTGTTGGTCAATTTATTTGTTGTTTTCTTGGATGTAGACATAAGTTCAACAACAATTTTGGATGTAGACATAAGTTCAACAACAATTTGTCGTAAATATGGCTTCTTTACTTTAGTGTCAGAGCTAAATTAATATTCTATTTTTAAATATGGCTTCTCTGGTCCTTAGTGTCAGAGATAAATTAATATTCTTTCGAAACCTTAATAGTGTAACTTGGAACATCTTAGATTTTTTCAGAAATTCAAACGAGATACAAGACAGATTGAATATGTTTAACGCAGGAAATGGTTTCTTGCGATTTTCAAATGTGACAGCGCAAAAGGATGCCGAAACAAAGGAACACGTAGAAATTACTTTTAGGGGATTATTTGGGCAAAACAAAATAATCAACATTTTAGGGATTTTTTGGCGAAACAGTTTGAGACATATTAGAAGATGATTTGGGGAAAAACTCTGTGGTCGATATAATACACAAGTTCTATTTGAACAGTGTTGTAAGGTCCCCTACCCCAACCCCCAAGGAACCCCACAAACAACTTTTACCACCCCGCCCATTTTTTTAATATTTTTTTTTGCACGCTTGAGACACAGAAGGGCCCCCTCCCCCCAAATTTTATGCCCCTTTCCCCAATTTTTTATACTTATGTTTTTAAGTTTTTTTGGACTGAATTTTTTTATACTTAGAAATTATCCAACTTTTTTTCCGTTTTTTTAGCCCAATTAGCTTAGAGTTTTAGTTAGAGTTATAGTTTAGTTTAGTTTTAGTAAGGAGTTTCTTTTTGCTGTAGTTTAGTTTTAGTTTAGAGTTATAGTTAGAGTTATAGTTTTAGTTTATTTTTAGTTAAGAGTTTTAGTTTAGAGTATAGAGTTTTAGTTTTGAGCCTTAGCTTAGAGTTATAGTTAGAGTTATAGTTTAGTTTAGTTTTAGTTAGGAGATTTAGTTTAGGTTCTTAGCTTAGACTTTTATTTAGAGTTATAGTTTATTTTAGAGTATTAGTTTAGAGTTTTAGTTTAGATTTTTAACCTAAAGTTATAGTTTAAAATTGTAGTTTAGTTATAGTTAAGAGTTTTAAAGTTTAGAGTCTTAGCTTAGAGTCTTAGCTTAGAGTTTTAGTTAGAGTTATAGTTTAGTTTTATTTAGAGTTATATTTTAGAGTTATAATTTAGTTAAAGTTAAGAGTTTTAGAGTTTAGAGTTTTAGCTTAGAGTCTTAGCTTAGATTTTTAGTTAGAGTTGTAGTTTAATATAGTTATAGTTAAGAGTTTTAGAGTTTAGTGTTTAGCTTAGAGTCTTAGCTTAGGGTTTTAGTTAGAGTTATGGTTTAGTTTAGTTTTATTTAAGAGTTTTAGTTTAGAGTTATAGTTTAGTTGTAGTGAAGGTTTTATAGTTTAGAGTTTTAGATTAGAGTCTTAGCTTAGATTTTTAGTTAGAGTTGTAGTTTAGTTTAGTTTTAGTTAAGAGTTTTAGTTTAGAGTTGTTGTTTAGTTTTAGATTAGAGTTTTAGTTTAGAGCTTTAGTTTGGTATTAGCTTACAGTTTCAGTTAAAGTTACTTTTTAGTTTAGTTGTAGTTCAGAGTCTTGAGTTTCAAGTTAGAGTCTCAGCACTTAGAGTTTTAGTTAGAGTCATATTTCATTTTAGTTTTAGTTAAGTGTTTTTTTTTACTTCTAATTTAGTTTTAGCTAAGAGTTTTAGTTTGGAGTTTTACCCTAGAGTCTTAGCTTAGAGTCTTTCGTTACAATTTTAGTTTAGTTTATTATTAGTTAAGAGTTTTAGTTTAGAGTTCTAGTTTAGTATTAGTTAAGATTTTTAGTTTAGAGTTGTAGTTTAGTTTTAGTTCAGAGTTTTAGTTTAAAGTTTAGAGTTTTAGCTTAGAGTCATAGCTTAGAGTTATAGTTAGAGTTATAGTTTAGTTTAGTTTTAGCTAAGAGTTTTAGTTTAGAGTTGTAGTTTAATTTTAGTTAAGAATTTAGAGTTTTAGTTTAGGGTTTTAGCTTAGAGTTTTGGTTAGAGCTATAGTTAAGTTAATTTTAGTTTAGAGTTGTAGTTTAGTTTTACTTGAGAGGTATAGTTTTAGAGTTTTATTTTAGAGTTTTAGCTTAGAGTTTTAGTTAGAATTATAGTTTATATTAGTTTCAGTTAAGAGTTTTAGCTTAGAGTTATAGTTTAGTTTTAGTTAAGAGTTTTAGTTTAGAGTTTTACCCTAGACTCTTAGCTTAGAGTTTTAGTTAGAGTTATAGTTTAGATTAGTTTTAGTTAAGAGTTTTCGTTTAGAGTTAGAGTTTAGTTTTAGTTTAGAGTTATAGTTTAGTTTTAGGTAAGAGTTTTAGTTTAGAGGTTAGCGTTTTAGCTTAGAGTCTTAGCTTAGAGTATTAGTTAAAGTTATAGTTTAGTTTAGTTTTATTTAAGTGTTTTAGTTTAGAGTTATAGTTTATTTTTAGGGAAGAGTTTTAGAGTTTAGAGTTTTAGCTTAGAGTCTAAGCCAAGAGTTTTAGTTAGAGTTGTAGTTTAGTTTTGTTTTAGTTGAGAGTTTAAGTTTAGAGTTGTTGTTTAGTTTTAGATAAGAGTTTTAGATTAGAGTTTTAGTTTGGCATTAGCTTGCAGTTTTAGTTAAAGTTATAGTTTAGTTTAGTTGCAGTTCAGAGTCTAGAGTTTCAAGTTAGAGTCTCAGCACTTAGAGTTTTATTTAGAGTCATATTTTATTTTAGTTTTTGTTAAGTACTTTTTTTGGACTTCTGGTTTAGTTTTAGCTAAGAGTTTTAGTTTATACTTTTACCCTAAAGTCTTAGCTTAGAGTTTTTCGTTAAACTTTCAGTTTAGTTTAGTATTAGTTAAGAGTTTAGTTTAGAGTTCTAGTTTAGTTTTAGTTAAGAGTTGTAGTTTATTTTTAGTTAAGAGCTTTAGTTTTAAGTTTAGAATTTTAGCTTGGAGTCATAGCTTACAGTTATAGTTAGAGTTATAGTTTAGTTTATATTTAGCTAAGAGTTTTAGTTTAGAGTAGTAGTTTAGTTTTAGTCAAGATTTTAGAGTTTTAGTTTAGGGCTTTAGCTTACAGTTTTAGTTAGAGCTATAGTTTAGTTAATTTTAGTTTTAGGTAAGAGTTTTAGTTTAGAGGTTAGAGCTTTAGCTTAGAGTCATATCATAGAGTATTAGTTAGAGTTATAGTTTAGATTAGTTTTATTTGAGAGTTTTAGTTTAGTGTTTTAGCTTAGAGTTTAAGTTAAAGCTATAGTTTAGTTAATTTTAGTTTAGAGTTATAGTTTAGTTTTAGTTAAGAGTTTTATTTTAGAGTTGTAGTTTAGTTTTAGTTAAGAGTTTTAGTATTGAGTTTTGAGCTTTAGTTTAGGGTTTTAGCTTAGAGTTTTAGTTAGAGCTATAGTTTAGTTAATATTAGTTTAGTGTTATAGTTTAGTTTTAGTTAAGAGTTTTAGTTTAGAGTTTTATTTTAGAGTCTTAGCTTAGAGTTTTAGTTAGAGTTATAGATTAGTTTAGTTTTAGTTTAGAGTTTTAGCCTAGAGTCTTAGCTTAGAGTTTTAGTTAGAGTTATAGTTTAGTTTAGTTTTAGTTTAGAGTATTAGTTTAGAGTAATAGTTTAGTTTTAGCTTAGAGTTGTAGTTTAGTTTTAGGTAAGAGTTTTAGTTTAGAGCTTAGAGTTTTAGCTTAGAGTCTTATCGTAGAGTTTTAGTTAGAGTTATAGTTTAGTTTAGTTTTAGTTACAACTTTTAGTTTAGACTTGTAGTTTAGCTTTAGTTAAGAGTTTTAGTTTAGAGTTTAGAGTTTTAGTTTAGGGTTCTAGCTTGTAGTTTTAGTTAGAGCTATAGTTTAGTTAATTTTAGTTTAGAGTTATAGTTTAGTTTTAGTTAAGAGTTTTAGTTTGGAGTTTACAGTTTTTGTTTAGAGTCTTGGCTTAAAGTTTTAGTCAGAGTTATATATTAGTTTAGAGCTATAGTTTAGAGTTGTTGTTTAGTTTTAGAAAAGAGTTTTAGATTAGAGTTTTAGTTTGGTATTAGCTTACAGTTTTAGTTAGAGTTATTGTAGTTAAGAGTTTTAGTTTAGAGTTTAGAGTTTTAGTTTAGAGTCTTAGCTTAGAGTTTTAGTTAGAGTTATAGTTTAGTTTAGTTTTAGTTAAGAGTTTTTGTCTAAAGTTTAGAGTTTTAGTTTAGACCTTAGAGTTTTATTTTAGAGTCTTAGCTTAGAGTTTTAGTTAGTTATAGATTAGTTTAGCTTTAGTTAAGAGTTTATTTAGAGTTGTAGTTTAGTTTAGTTTTAGTTAAGAGTTTTAGTTTTGACTTGTAGTTTAGTTTTAGACATGAGTTTTAGTTTAGAGTTTAGAGTTTTATTTTGGATTCTTAGACTACAGTTTTTGTTAGAATTATAGTTTAGTTTAGTTTTAGTTTGTAGTCTAGAGTTTTATATTAGAGTCTTAGCATAGAGTTTTAGTTAGAGTTTAGAGTTTTAGTTTAGAGTCTTAGCTTAGAGTTTTAGTTCTATTTATAGTTTAGTTTAGTTTTAGTTGAGAATTTAGATTTTTAGTTTAAATTCTTAGCTTAAAGTTTTTGTTAGAGTTATAGTTTAGTTTAGTTTTAGTTAGGAGCTTTAGTTTAGATCTATAGTTTAGTTTTACTTAAGAGTTATAGTTTAGAGTTTATAAATTTAGTTTACAGTTTTACTTTAGAGTTATAGTTAGAGTTATAGTTTTAGTTGAGTTTTAGTTAAGAGTTTTAGTTTAGATATTGGAGTTTTAGTTTTGAATAATAGCTTAGAGTTTTAGTTAGAGTTATAGTTTAGTTTAGTTTTAATTCAGAGTGTTAGTTTAGAGTCTTAGCTTAGAGTTTTAGTTATAGTTTAGTTTAGTTTTAGTTTAGAGTCTAGAGTTTTAATTTAGAGTGTTAGCTTAGAGTTTTAGTCAGAGTTATCGTTTACTTTAGTTTAGTTAAGAACTTTAGTTTAGACTTATAATTTAGTTTTAGTTAAGAGTTTTAGTTTAGAGTTGTAGTTTAGTTTTAGTTAAGATTTTTAGTTTAGGGTTTTAGCTTAGAGTTTTAGTTAGAGTTAAAGTTTTAGTTTAGTTTTAGTTTAGATTTATAGTTTAGTTAAGATTTTTAGTTTAGAGTTTATAGTTTTAGTTTAGCATCTTAACTTAGAGTAGGTTTTATTCATTTTTAAGGCTAATTTAGGCTAGGTTACACACGCATGTGTAAGCTAAAACTCTAAGCTAAGTCTAAAATAAAGCGCTTAAGTAAAACTAAACTAAGCTATAACTCTAACTAAAACTCTAAGCTAAGATTCTAAGCTAATACTCTAAACTCTAAACTAAAACCGTTAACTAAAACTAAACTACAAATCTAAACTAAAACTCTTAACTAAAACTAAAGTAAACTATAACTCTAACTAAAACTCTAAGCTAACACTCTAAATTAAAACTCTGGACTCTAAATTAAAACTAAACTAAACTATAACTCTAACTAAACCTCAAACTCTAAACTAAAACTCTTATCTAAAACTAAACAACACCTCTAAACTAAAATTCTTAACTAAAATTAAAGTAAACAATAACTCTAACTAAAACTCTAAGCTAAGACTCTAAACTAAAACTCTGATTTAAAACTAAACTAAACTATAACTAAAACTCTAAGCTAAGATTCAAAGCTAAAACTCCAAAATCGAAACTAAAACTCTTAACTAAAATAAACTAAAACTATAACTCTAACTAAAACTCTAAAGTTAAACTGTAAACTAAAACTATAAACTATAGCTCTTAAGTAAAACTAAACTATAGATCTAAACTAAAGCTCCTAACTAAAACTAAACTAAACTATAACTATAACAAAAACTCTAAGCTAAGACTCTAAACTAAAACTCTAAATTCTCAACTAAAACTAAACTAAACTATAAATAAAACTAAAACTCTACGCAAGACTCTAAACTAAAACTCTAAACACTAACTAATCTCTAAGCTAAGACTCTAAAATAAAACTCTAGACTCCAAACTAAAACTAAACTAAACTACAAATCTAACAAAAACTGTAGTCAAAGACTCCAAACTAAAACTCATATCTAAAACTAAACAACAAATCAAAACTAAAACTCTTAACTAAAACTAAACTAAACTATAACTCTAACGAAACTCTTAACTAAAACTAAACTAATCTATAACTAAACTAAAACTCTAAGCTAAGACTTTAAACTAAAACTCTAAACTCTAAACTAAAACTCTAAACGCTAAACAAAAACTCTTAACTAAAACTAAACTGAACTATAAGTCTAACTCTAAGCTAAGACTCTAAACTAAAAATCTAAACTCTAAACTAAAACTCTTAACTACTATAACTCTAACTAAAACTGTAAGCTAATACCAAACTAAAACTCTAAACTAAAACTCTTAACTAAAACTAAACTATAAGTCTAAACTAAAACTCTTAACTAAAACTAAACTAAACTATAACTCTAACTAAAACTCGACGATAAGACTCTAAGCTAAAACTCTAACCTCTAAACTAAAACTCTTACCCAAACTAAACTACAACTCTAAACTAAAACTAAACTATAACTCTAAACTAAAACTCTTAACTAAATCTAAACTAAACTATAATTCTAACTAAAACTCTAAGCTAAGACTATGCTAAACTCTGAACTAAAACTCTTAACTAAAACTAAACTATAACTCTAAGTTAAAGCTCTTAGCAAAAACTAAACTAAACTATAACTCTAACTAAAAACTCTAAGGTAAGACTCTAAACTAAAATTCTAAACTATAACTCTTAACTAAAACTAACTATAACTCTAAACTAAAATTAACTTATCTATAGCTCTAACTAAAACTTTAAGCTAAAACGCTAAACTAAAAACTCAAAAACTCTGAACTAAAACTCTTAACTAAAACTAAACTACAACTCTAAACTAAAACTCTTAACTAAAACTACACTATAAATCTAAACTAAAATTAACTAAACTATAGATCTAACTTAAACTCTGAGCTAATAACTTAAACTAAAACTCTAAACTGTAAACTAAAACTCTTAACTGAAACTAAACTAAACTATAACTCTAACTAAAACTCTACGATATGACTCTAAGCTAAAACTCTAACCTCTAAACTAACAGTCTTACCCAAAACTAAACTATAACTCTAAACCAAAACTAAACTGTAACTCTAAACTAAAACTCTTAACTAAAACTAAACTAAACTATAACTCTAACTAAAGTCTAAGATAAGACTCTAAGCTAAAACTCTAGACTAAAAGTCTTAACTAAAACTATACTAAAGCTCTAAGCTAAAACTCTTAACTTAAACTAAACTAAACTATAAGTCTAACTAAAATTCTAAGCTAAGACTCCAAACTAAAATTCTAAGCTATAACTCTTAACTGAAACTAAACTACAACTCTTAACTAAAATTAACTAAACTATAGCTCTAACTAAAACTCTAGGCTAAAACTCTAAACTAAAACTCTAAACTCTTAACTAAAACTAAACTACAACTCTAAACTAAAACTCTTAGCTAAAAACTAAACTAAACTATAACTCTAAATAAAACCCTAAGCTATGTCTCTAATCTAAAACTATAAACATTAAACTAAAACTCATAACTAAAACTAAACTACAACTCTAAACTAAAACTTTTAACTAAAACTAAACTAGAACTCTAAACTAAAACTCTTAACTAATACTATACAAAACTAAAGGTGTAACTAAAAACTCTAAGCTAAGACTCTAGGGTCAAACACTAGACTAAAACTCTTAGCCAAAACTAAACTAGAAGTAAAAAAAACACTTAACTAAAACTAAAATGGAATATGAGTCTAACTAAAACTCTAAGTTCTGAGACTCTAACTTGAAACTCTAGACAACTCATAAACTAAACTATAACTCTAACTAAAGCTGTACTCTAATATCAAACTAAAACTCTAAACTAAAACTCTAATCTAAAACTAAACAACAACTCTAAACTAAAACTCATAACTAAAACTAAACTAAACTACAATTCTACCTAAAACTCTAAACTAAGACTCTAAGCTAAAACTCTAAACTCTAAAACTCTTAACTATAACTAAACTATAACTCTAAACTAAAACTCTCAAATAAAACTAAACTAAACTATAGCTCTAACTAAAACTCTAAGCTAAGACTCTAACCTAAATTATAAACTCTAAAATTCTTAACCATAACTAAAATAAACTACAACCCTAACTAAAACTCTAAGCGAAGACTCTAAGCTAAAACTCTAAATTCTAAAGACTCTTAACTATAACTAAACTATAACTCTAAACTAAAACTCTCAAATAAAACTAAACTAAACTATAACTCTAACTAAAACTCTAAGCTAAGATTCTAAGCTATAACTCTAAGCTCTAAATCTCTTAACTATAACTAAACTACAACTTTAAACTAAATATTTAAGTTAAAACTCTAAACTACAACTCTAAACTAATACTGTAAACTAAACTATAACTCTAACTAAAAGTCTAAGCTAAGAACCTAAACTAAATCTCTTAACTAAAACTAAACTAAACTATAACTCTAACTATAACTCCAAGCTAAGACTCAAAACTAAACTCTATACTCTAAAGTAAAACTAGTAACTGAAACTAAACTGAAACTATAACTCTAACTATAACTCTAAACTAAAACTAAACTACAGCTAAAAAGAAACTCCTTACTAAAGCTAAACTAAACTAAAACTCTAACTAAAACTCTAAGCTAATTGGGCTAAAGAAAAAACCGGAAAACAAATTTGGATAATTTCTAAGTCTAAAAAACTTCATTACAAAAAAAATTAAAAAAAATATAAAAAAAATGGGGGGGGGCGGGCATAAAAGTTTGGTGGAGGGGGGCCCTTCTGTGTCTCAAGCGTGCAAAAAAAAGTTTTAAAAGAGGGGGGAGGGTAAAAATTTGTTTGGAGGAGGCCCTTGGGGGGTTGGGGTAGGGGACCTTACAACACTTTTCAAATAGAACATGTGCATTATAACGACCACAGAGTTTCACCCCAAATCATCTTCTAAAATGTCTCAAACTATTTCTGCCGAAAAATCCATAAAATATTGATGAATTTGTTTCGCCCAAATAATCCCCTAAAAGCAATTTCTACGTGTTCCTTTGTTTCAGCATCCTTTTGCGCTGTCACATTTGAAATTCCCAGGAAACCGTTTCCTGCGTAAAATATATTCAATCTGTCTTGATCTCGTTTGAATTTCTGAAAAAATCTAAGGTGTTCCTAATTTCACTATTAAGGTTTCGAAAGAATATTAATTTATCTCTGACACTAAAGACCAGAGAAGCCATATTTAAAAATAGAATATTAATTTATCTCTGACACTAAAGTAGAGAAGCCATATTTATGACAAGATGTTGCTGAACTTATGTCTACATCCAGAATTGTTGTTGAACTTATGTCTACATCCAAGAAAACAACAAATAAATTGACCAAAACTCATAATCATCAAACAATCATCAACAAACAGAACAGAAACCATAAAGTAATAATATAACCATCAACAAACAAAAACAACATCAAATAAACATCAAACAGAACATAACATGAAAAAAAACACCAAATCATCAACCATCAACAAACAGAACATGAAAAAACACCAAAAACCATCAAACCATGAAAAAACATCAAATAACCATCAAACAGTACAGAGCCATGAAAAAAACATCAAACAACAGATCAGAAACATGCATAAATTATGTTAGCCTCGGATGTAATTACCCATTCCTACTAAAATCGCAAAGATTTTGATATTTGAGGGGGGGGGGGGGGAGAGGTACATGCAGGTACAAAAGCAAAGAACTCTGGGCTCACCCCACCCCGAAAATACTAATCTGTCTCAACTTTCTTGGCCCTCACATTCTCAAAGGACAGTTTTTTTTTATTATTTTCGGCCTCTCCACAAAAAAACTGCTTATGTACCTGGCAAAGTCTCTTCTTCTTACTTGCGTCGGAAGGGCCTTTTTCTTAATTGAATTTTTTGAAATTTCATTTGTGTTTTTTTCTTGTTACTTTAATCAAAACCATATATCTTTTTTTTATTTATTTTGTATATTTTTCTTGTGAATAAACAAAATTGTAAAATGGTAATTGGAATGTTTCTATCATCAACAGATCTTGAACAACAAATTATCACGAGTCATAAACTAGTCAGAATTGTCAATTAAAAGTGAACGACGAATCATATAATCTTGTTTAATCATTAACTCTCTAATTGGATAGCATATGTTAAAAGCTAAATTAGCCACCTAGTAATTGCCCTGTGAAAATTAATTTTATGAAAATTTATTTTATAATTTTAATTAATTTTATGGTGGTTGGAAAAAAGGCATCTGATGATTAAATTAAACAGTGATAGAGCTGTGAATTATTAAACAAATGGTTACTCTTAATAAGAGGTTATTTAGGAGACGGAGGGGGTGGGTGTCAAAACTCAAGATAAAAAGGAAAAATAGATGGCGAAGGTAGAAGGGTAAACAAAACTCAAGATACACATATCCCCTACTCTTTAGTCATTTACATATTTGTCTAAAACCTAATAGATAGAATGTGCAACGACGATCCCTAGGCTTTTGCTTAAATTAAAATTGAGTATTGAGTCCAAACTATCCATGGTTGAGCCTCCATCAAAAAGTTTTTTATTCAAATGAAAGAAAAAAGACACACTAAAACTCAAAATGAACAAGAAGTATCATGTATATGAGGGGGATATTACCCTTTCAACTGCCCACTCAGTTAATTCAATTGGGATGGCAGGGCGCGGGCAGGTGTTGTGTGACACTTAAGGTTTTTGCCCCTTCCCCTAGATTTTGAAACACTTTTCTGGGGAATATTTTCATTGCAAAATTCCTTCTTCTATTTTTTAATTGAAAAAACGATAGATTTGCCTCCCCTTCCCTAGATATTGAAAAATGTATTTTGCCCAACCCACCCCCCCCCCCAAAAAAATCGTATGCTGACGTCACTGCTTCTACTCTGTACAGTAAAGCTTAACTAGTTTATCTACTAAAGAAAATACAAATAAGTAACCTAAACCTAGCTAATTTCGGAGACCACACTGCCTTTCCATGATGATAAATAAAAATTCAAATCGGGATAAAGTCCTTTTAATAGACAGTGATGGTGATAACCGTGATAGAAATTCTCAAAAATACCAGATATTTCGGTCACATACGCAGTAACCTAAACCTTTTCATTTTCGATAAATTATGAAAAATTAAATAAACTTCCTTTCTTCTGCATTATTGCAGATAGTATGTGATATGATATTCATTATTAAAAGAATAATCGCATTGTAACAAACAAAGTACAAAGAAATCATTAATAAATGAACATCTTATAGGCATTACTAATATAAAGTATAGCCTACATATCCTGAAGTTTCGAATGTGGTTCAAACTTACAACAAGGACTTTCCTCTGACGCCAAATTGTAACATGTAGATGCAATACTTCATAACATAACCGTTTCCACATGAATAGGAGAGCAATTATTTCCTTATCATTAAATAAAAAAACAAGTTTTTTTAACTGAAAGTAAAGAGCGACATTAAAACGAACAGAAATTATTCCATATATGAAAGGGGCTGTCCCCTCCTCATTGCCTTGCTCTTTACGGTAAAGTTTTTTATTGTTTAAAAAAATAGAGTTGTGAGAAAGTCAAACTTTGTCTTAAAGAGTGAGGCGCTGAGGAGGGGACAGCCCCTTTCACATAAGGAATAATTTCTGTTCGTTTTAAGTTTTAATGTCGCTCCTTACTTTCAGTTAAAAAAACTTGTTTTTTTATTTAATTTTTGAATTAATGCAAGTTTTGATTTTGGCTCCCCGTACAGGAATAATTAAAGCAAAATTTGCATATTAATCTTACTTTTATTTGGTTAAATGGCTTTTTCGAAACTTGCTGAAATTTATTTACGAACGTTTTTATTAGTAATAAATATATGTAACTTACGAATTAACTTACTTATCGAACTTCTATATTCATATATTTTTAATACGTATATTATGGGGTTTCCCTCCTAGTCAATACCTTGCTCTTTAAGCTAAAGTTCGAATTTTGTTCCAATTCTTTAAAAAAGACCCCTTAATCACAAAGGCCGCTAATTGGAATAAATAGCTCTTATGAAAGTACTAAAAAATGTTTGGCTTAAAGAGTGAGGTATTGACTAGCCGGGTGAACCCAATCATATATGTAATATTTTCTGTTCGTTTTAAGTTTTGATGTTGCTCCTTACTTTCAGTTAAAAACTTGTTTTTTAATATTTAGTTTCTGATTTGTTTTTTAAATAATGCTGGGGAGTCCGGCGCCCCCCTCATAGAAATGTCCCTTCTCCATGAAAACTTCCTTCATGGAAAGATCCTCCCATATAACCTCTGACCCACCCCCACCCCCCATTACCAGAAAAAATTCCCCCTGAAAACGTCTGTATACTTCCTAATAACGAATGCTATATGCTAACATTGAGTAAAGTTCATAACTTTCAACCTCCCCCCGGGGGCTTTGGGAGATTCAGTCATCCTAAAAGACATAGTTATCACATTTTTGACCATACCAAACAAAATGGCTATCTCAAAATTTTGATCGGGTGACTTTGGGAAAAAAATGAGCATGGGAGTGGGCCTAGTTGCCCTCCATTTTTTGGTCACTTAAAAAGGGCACTAAAACTTTTAATTTCCGTTCCAATGAGCCCTCCTACGATATTCTAGGACCACTGGGTCAATACGATTACCCCTGGGGAAAAGAAAAAAACAAATAAACACGCATCCGTGATCTTTCTTCTGGCAAATAATGGAAAATTCCACATTTTTGTAGATAGGAGCTTGAAACCTCTACAGTAGGGTTCTCTGATACGCTGAATATGAAGGTGTGATTTTCATTAAGGTTCTATAATTTTTAGGGGGTCTTTTCCCCTTTTTTGAAAATAAGCCAAATTTTCTCAGGCGCGTAACTTTTGATGGGTAAGATTAAACTTGATGAAACTTATATATTTGAAATCATAATTAAAATCTGATTCTGTTGATGTATCTACTGGTATTAAAATTCCGTTTTTTATACTTTCGGTTACCATTGAGCCGGGTCGCTCCTTACTTACAGTTCATTACCCCGAACTGTTTGATATCCATATTAATTGCTTATCGAATATACACTCCTAATGAGTTAAAAGCAGAGGTTAAATATCCTCTTCACATTAATTGAAACAACTTCTCAGGAAAAGTTAGAAAGTGCGACCCAAAAAATGCATTTTTGACGGGTCGGGCCCCTCATCCGGTAGACTAAGACCCATTTACCTTCCTCGGTTACCTTGTCGATCCAAACAAGGACTCACTTACATTTTCTCCTGTACCAGAAGCTGATATGCAAAAATGTGGTATAGTATAGCCTTTAGAAGTAAAATATATATGATCCATGTAATAACCCATCATTTTGATTGTTTAAATTCATTCTTTGGGACAATTACGGTACCATGTCCCAGTATGACATCAAATTTCTGGAACTTTTTTAATATAGCTTTTTGATAGTTCTAGACCTGATTGGCTATCTCAGAGCTTTAGCTCAATAGCCTTAGGGTAAATTCGGGCCAAAACGTATGTTTTGCTGCGCCAAATTCCTGAAATTAGCAAATGAAATGGCAACTGGTTATACAGTATGTTGAAGAAGTAGATTTTCAAAATGCTTACTGCCTGATAGAAGACAGTTGCACTACATTGGCAATTGCAATAAAGTTAAATCTGTTTACATTTGCAAAATTATTTCCAAATTTGCCTTACCCTTGAGAAAGGGGGGGGGGTAGATAATTTTCGATATACCGATAGTACCAGCTTCCTAGTGATGTACATAAATGAGAAGAAGGCAAGCTTTTATGAGTTTTGCTATCTCTAAACTCTAAAGCTGCGTGTCGTAGTCCCTATGTTTTTTTTTTTTTTTTTTTTTTTTTTTTTTTTTTTTTTTTTTTTTTTTTTTTACTAAAATTATGCCACAGGACATGAAGTCTATGAGGGACTTTTCAAGAGAGCAGCATTTATTCCAATCTATATATTAATGGAGATATTAATTGTTTGGCAATGCTCATATTTTCCAAAGATCACTACTTTCATCTGATAGTACTTTTGTAAACTACTGTTTTTGCACTGGAAATAGCAGTTTTCAGACATGCGAAATGGCAACGCTGAGTGCACACAGGTTGGTGGCTCATCACAAAAATGCTCTTAGGCCAAGTTCAGACGCATAAGGTTTTGACATAATCTCTTTTAAGATTTTATCACTGTGTTCAGCCTGTAAATTTTTCAAGATATGATTTCAGGATTTTTTTTATAGATTAAGAAGGCTCTAAAACCCTTTCAGTTTTTCCTAGTCATCTTATGCGGTTTCTTGAGAGAATTTAAAGCTGAAAATAATATTGTATCATATTTCTTAGAGCATTTTGTCAAATTCTGGCATGTCTAAACTAAGTATTGCCTACAATGCTTGCATATTCATTTTTCCCTTTGCAAGTGGACCAGGCAAAGATTGTATCAAATTAAAAATGTAGTTTTCATGCATTTTTATTCGCATTTTAGATTAGAAACTAGATATATTTAAGCACATCAATACGGAAAAATTGACCCCCAAGTTTTTGCCAATAGTTCGCGTTTTACAATCTCTCTTGATAGATGTACGAAGTGCCATTACACGCATACCAGGTAAACTTTATGCGTCAAATCATTTACATCTAAAAAATGAATAAATAAGACAAACATATTGTATAACATACTCCAGGGTTTTATTGTTATGTATCAAGTAACAAAACCATTAGATTACCAAACTGAAGCTGTGAAATTATCCCAAGATGTTATCTTTCAAAATAAACAATCTCTGGAAATCCTTTATCGTCGTGAGCTCCACGTTCTGGAAATGCCAAACTTAGGCTAAGAGCTATTGAAAGTTTAAACTTTTCTCTTCAAAATGATTATACTTTCTTTTGTTCTGTCTCGTGTTGACACCAGAAAAGAGTGAAGCCTTCGTTTTGTATTTTTTTTTTTTTTTATGTTGTATTTTAGCGGTAACTAGCGTTAGGTTTATAGCTTAACTTAATAAACGGAATTTCTCTATCATTTGAAGTTCATTTTGTGAGTTCAAATATAGATCAATTTCACAGTAAGTAGGGCCTTTCGATTCGTGTATGAGCACATGTGCTGCCATCTATAATCAAGTCCAAAGCTGACAAGACATAATTTATGCATGTTTTTATGGTTTTTCTCCCTGAGGATGTTTTTCATGGTTTTTCTCACTGAGGATGTTTTTTCATGGTTTTTCTCATTGTTTGATGGATGTTAACACAAGTTCACATCAACAATTGATGGATGTAGACATCTGGTTATTGTTTTTGATGGTTATGTGTGTTGATCAATTTATATGTTGTTTTCTTGGATGTCAACATAAGTTCAACAACAACTTGGATGTAGGCATCTGGTTATTGTTTGGTGTTTATGAGTGTTGGTCAATTTATTTATTGTTTTCTTGGATGTCAACATAATTCCAACAACATAGGTGAAAGTAGACATCTGGTTATTGTTTGATGGTTATGTGTGTTGGTCAATTTATTTGTTGTTTTCTTGGATGTCAACATAACTCCAACAACAACTTGGATGTCATCAACATTTGCTGGATGTTTCTTGGATGACAACAACAGTTGCTGGATGTTTCTTGGATGACAACATCCGTTGGAATACTATGATAACAAGGTGACATCATCAGATAAGGAAATTTCAATATTGGAGTATTCTTATGCGAGAGTTGGAAATACAGACGAGACAAGATAACTGATTGACACAATTTCTCCATGAGACAAGATAAATTTGAAAGCAGAAACGAAAATAGGAAACCATCTGAGGAAATTCTAACTCCTATTAAAAGATACATATTGTTTTTTATTTGGGCCATTCTCGACTGTATTCGGTATAATACACAACTACCATTTGAACAGTGTTGTAAGGTCCCCTACCACAACCCAAAGGGCCCCCCAACCCAATGTCCCCCTCCCCCGGGCCCAAAATGGCCCCCCCGTTTCCCCATCCCCTCCCCTTCCTCCCCCTCCTCCCCCTTCCCCCTTCCTCCCCTTCCCCTCCTCCCGCTCCCCTCCTTCCCCCCTCCCTCCCTCCCCCCATTTTTTACTACTTTTTATTTGTGCACTTGAGACACAGAAGGGCCTCCTCCCCCCGGCCCCCCAAAGGGCTCCCCCCTTTTTTTGATTTTTTTTATTATAATTTTTTAACATAGTATTTTTTTAATTTTTTTTACGTCTCGTCAAGGTTTACCTTAGTTAGACTTATAGTGTAGTTTAGTTTTAATTCAGAGTTTTAGTTTAGAGTCTTTGCTTAGAGTTTTAGTTAGAGTTATAGTTTAGTTTAGTTTGAGTTAAGAATTTTAGTTTAGAGGTGTTGTTTAGTTTTAGATAAGAGTTTTAGTTTAGAGTTTAGAGTTTTAGTTAGAGTTATAGTTTAGTTTAGATTTAGTTTAGAGTCTAGAGTTTTAATTTAGAGTGTTAGCTTAGAGTTTTAGTTAGAGTTATATTTTAGTCTAATTTTAATTAAGAGTTTTAGTTTAGACTTTAGAGTTTTAGTTTTAGTTAAGTGTTTTAGTTTAGAATTGTAGTTTAGTTTAGTGTTTGTTAAGAGTTTTAGTTTAGAGTTGTTGTCTAGTTTTAGTTAAGAATTTTAGTTTAGTGTTGTAGTTTAGTTTAGTTTTAGTTAAGAGTTTTAGTTTAGAGTTGTTGTTTAGTTTTAGTTAAGAATTTTAGTTTAGAGTTGTAGTTCAGTTTAGTTTTAGCTTAGAGTTTTAGTTTGATATTAGCTTACACTTTTAGTTAGAGGTATAGTTTAGTTTAGTTGTAATTCAGAGTCTGGAGTTTGAAGTTAGACTCTCAGCAATTAGAGTTATAGTTAGAGTTTTATTTTATTTTAGTTTTAGTTAAGTGTTTTTGGACTTGTAGTTTAGTTTTAGCTAAACGTTTTAGTTTAGAGTTTTAGTCTAGAGTCATAGCTTAGAGTATTTCATTGCACTTTTAGTTTAGTTTAGTTTTAGATAAGAGTTTTAGTTTAGATTTTCAATTTGGTATTAGCTTAGAGTTTTAGTTAGAGTTATAGTAGCTTTAATTTAGAGTATAGAGTTTTGGTTTAGAGTCTTAGCTTAGAGTTTTAGTTAAAGTTATACTTTAGTTTAGTTTTAGTTAAGAATTTTAATTTAGAGGTGTTGTTTAGTTTTAGATAAGAGTTTTAGTTTAGAGTTTAGAGTTTTAGTTAGAGTTATAGTTTTGTTTAGTTTTAGTTTAGAGTCTAGAGTTTTAATTTAGAGTGTTAGCTTAGAATCTTAGTTAGAGTTATAGTTTAGTTTAATTTTAGTTAAGAGTTTTAGTTTAGAATTGCAGTTTAGTGTAATTTTTGTTAAGAGTTTTAGTTTATAGTTGTTATTTAGTTTTACTTAAGAGTTTTAGTTTAGAGTTGTAGTTTAGTTTAGTTTTAGTTAAGAGTTTTCGTTTAGAGTTGTAGTTTAGTTTAGTTTTAGTTTAGAGTTTTAGTTTGATATTACTTTACTCTTTTAGTTAACTTGACTTGACTTGACTTGCTTTATTTACTACTAATTACAAAATAAACTATATACAAGCAACCGCCCGGGGAAGGCTCAAAAAGCCTGATGAATGACGGCTGCAATCCTCTAATTCTCAACCTCTCAAAATTCTAATTCTCAAAAAAAAAGACCTGAAAAAAGACCTGAACACTCTCTCAATTTAAACAATAATACCAAAAACTATGAAGAAATGAACAAAAAAAAATTAAGACATTAATGATGACAATAATAATAAATTACCTCCCCTCTCCCAATAAATGTTTTTTTATTTTTACTTTAAATGACCCAATGTGTTCAGCTTCCCGAACGCCAACTGGGATATCATTCCAAATAGCCGGAGCCAAATACCGAATCCCGAAACCTGCACGTGTGGTGTCTCGATACTCAACCGTAAAATTTTCCGCCTCTCTAGTCGCATACCTGTGGAGCGAACTATTTACGCGAAAAAAATTTGTAAAAACTGGAGGACATACATCATTCCAACATCTATAGGCAAAAATAGCAGCTTGGTAATCGCGAATCTGACCAATGTTAAGCACTCTTAATTTTTTAAAACATGACGCGGTATCATTCACATTTTCTATATAATTCCCAAGAAGACGTACTGTTTTATTTTGTAAAATCTGCACTCTTTTGAAATTTGCATAACAATTGCTAGACCAAATGACACAACCATAAGACATATAAGGCGCAATAATACTATGATACAATAATAAAAGAACCGATAAAGGTAAAAAATGCTTCAAACGACGCAAAATTCCCAGACCTCTAGCAACTTTAGCTGCAACAAGATCACTATGGTGCTTCCAAGACAAATTACAATCAAGCTGGAAGCCCAAATAACGCATTCTTGGCATGCTCCTGTGACAAAGGCTTACCATTAAAAAATATCTCTCCATCAACACTCGGAGGCTTACCAACTCTCCTAAAAATCATACAATTAGTTTTTTTAACATTCACTGACAAAAGGCTGAAACTTGTAAATACATAAAATGACTTTAAAACCCTATTTACTTTCAACAATAGATCATCAATCATTCGACTAGACATAGTTAAAGCAGTATCATCCGCAAAAGTCGTGATAAAACACTCCGGTAAGTAAAAAAGCTTTGAATCAACATACACAAGGTACAGAAGTGGTCCCAAGACAGATCCCTGAGGTACACCACACTTCACTTGATAGGGAGAAGAAAAAGCATCATTTAAAACAACTTGAATAGATCTTCCGCTTAAAAAACTATCAAACCATTTCAGATAATTACCACGAACTCCAAGGGACTGTAGACGTTTGAGTAAAATTTTAAAATCCACTGTATCAAACGCCTTTCTAAAATCAATAAAAACAGTCAAAGGGATTTCACCACGTTCAAAGCATCTATTTACAATATCACAGAGAGAATGCACGGCGTCCGACGTCGAGTGACCTTTCCTAAAGCCGAACTGAGTTTCACTTAACATCCCTGTTTTCGTAAGGTAATCATATAGCCTTTTATGCACAATTTTTTCAAATATTTTTGAAAACAGGGGAAGGATTGATATAGGTCTATAATTTTCGATATCTAGTTTAGACCCACCTTTATGGAGAGGGATGACTTTTGCCCTTTTAAGCGTATCGGGGAATACCCCAGTTTCCAGGGAAAGATTGATTATGTGGACGAGACATGGTATTAAATAACACATCACTGATTTAAAAGCCTTCAAATTAATTCCATCTGTCCCTGCTGAATTAGATTTGATTGTTTTCACAACCTTCAGAATTTCATCTCCAGTACACGGTTGAAATTCAATTTCATTTCCAATTCCTCTTTCATCCAAAAATTCGTCCTCCAAGGAATCATTATTAAAATTCATTAACCCTTCCGCCTGCACATTTTGACCAATACTTGAAAAGAAGTCAGCAAATTTATTAGTAATAATCGTTTCATCACTCACTGCTTCTCCTTGAATCAGCAGCGAAATGGGTGGAGCTTCTTTCTTCTTTCCCAATAGGTCATTTATAACCTTCCAAGTTCCTCTCGCATTATCCTTATTTAAACTCAGTTGGTTTGCAAAATGTTCTTTTTTAGCTTTCCTTCTCATTGAGTTCACTTTATTGCGTATTATTTTAAACTCTTCCAATTTCTTGACACACCTACTATTTAAATAATCTACATACACTTGATTTCTTAAATCTGACACTTCAAGAATTTCTGTAGTTATCCAAGGCTTCCTGGGTTGATCCTTATGCGGTTTCACAAATTTAACTGGGCAAGTCTTGTCATAAATTGGCTGTATGATCCCCATCATGCAATCAAATGCCCCAGAAGCGTCATCTTTTATCTCCAAAATCTCGCTAAGATCAGTGCTGCTTAACTCATCACCAAACCTCTGTAAGTTCTCTTTTTTTAACGATCGAGTCTTCACTTTTTTTCTTTCATTTCTTTCTATGCGGACACAAAGTACCGTTCCGAGAACTGGAAAATGGTCAGAACAAGGGTACAGAACCACATCAGCATAACTACGGTCCAGATACTTCGTACCAACAAAAATATTGTCAATGAGAGTAGCTGAATGACTCGTAACCTGTGTTGGAATATTAGCTAGGGGAAAAAGATCATTAGCAACCATCAAATTAAAAAAATCAAGATTCACTCCATTCAGCGATAGCAGATCAAAGTTAAAATTACCCATACAAATAAAATCTAAACCTGTCCGAGACACCGCACGCGTAAGTTGATCAAATCCACGCTCAAAATCTTCCCAGCTTGCGCTCGGTGGCTTATACACAATACTAATCAAAAATTTACTACTACCCAAATTTAAATCAATACTAAAACTTTCAAACTTACCCTCTATCCAAACATCAATATCATTTCTTACTTGGTATGTCAATGACTTTGAAATCAAACACGCAATTCCCCCTCTGTGAAGTGACGTCCGGTTTTTAGCCTCCAAATTATAATCTGGAAAAGAATACAGCGAGAAAGAGTGTTCCTGACTAAAAAAACTTTAAGATATACCAATAAAACTAATTTTTCCTTGAGAATCAGAAAGAAATTGCAACACATCTTCATAACCAGTAGTGAGGTGACAATTCCAGGCACATAAACGCAACGAATCGGCTTCCCCGGGGTCAAACTTCGATCTTTGGACATAAGCACTATTTTTTAACGGTTGAAATCTAACTTGGTTCATACACGGTTCAGCATCTCTTGCTATTGGTGCCGATAAAACCTCTTCTAGACGAAAAGGTCGGCTCATTAAATCATCAAGTGAAGAACCAACGAAAGTAAATAAATAAACATATAACATATCTCTCTAAATAAAAAAAAAGAAAAAAAAGTAAGAAATAAAAAATAGGAGACCAAGACATTTCTTTTGCAAATAATAATAGAAAGACTAAAACCAAAAACGAAACAAAACGGATCCCTCAAAAGAAAAGGAAAAGCAAGAATAAAATAAACGGGAGACCAAAACAGTTTATGCGAATAATAACAAGAATGAAAAAATCGCGGAAAAAGAAAGAGAAAGAAAAAAGGCAACAAAGCTGTACAGAGAAGAAAAAACGACAGAAAACAACACAAATACGAATTCAAACGCATTCAGCAAGGGATCTTATTTTCCGGGCAGACGGTTCACCAGGTAGCTTCACTAGTATGTTGCCCCGATCGGTCCATACATTTTTAACACCAAAGCGATCCCTTGCGGCATTTAGCAGGTCGCGACGTCGCTTTGTAAGGGATTCCGACACAAAGATTCCAGACCCAGCTAGTTTAGACTTCTGTAAGAACACTTTTCGAGCAACTTCTTTACTAACAAATCGCACTAAAACTGGGGCAACTTTGTCACTGGTGGTATGAGGCCCATTCATTCTAAACCGGAAAACACTTGATAATTCACCAGAAGATATACCAGTAACACCCATCCGTGTCGAAAGGACACTGAGCATAGTCGTTTTAAGGTCAACTCCTGGCTTTTGCTTCAGACCGTTGAAAACAAGACTGTCCAACATATTTTCTTGATCAATATCGTCTAGCTTGACTTCGATTTTTTCAATTCGATTCTCCAGATTACGGGTTTGCATTCTATACATTTTCAACTCACGCTCGATACGGTCTAATATGGGGTTGAACTCTAGTGACACAGACTTATATAACTCGCTAATTATAGTCTCAGCTGTATCTTTAAGACCAGATTTCGCATTCGAGCCACACTTGGCAGAAACCTGACGAGTTATCTCTGTAACTATAGTTTCCCTAGTTTTCTCTAGCTCCTGTTCTGTAGCGGAAATTCGTGCAAATAAAGCAGACTCTGAACCGGGCAGTACGGCAGCTTGATTCGGTACTTTTAGTGCCGCAAACGCTTTTGAAATAGACCTGTAAATGTCGGGAAAACGCTCAAGTTCCTCAAAAGCGTGTTTCACATTCTTCGCAGTTTTAGTAGAAGCCTCTTGAATATTATCCTTGTACGATACAAGATTATTCTCAGAAACAATTTGCTCGTTATGATCCCCGTAACAAAAGATCAAATAGTTAGTTCGCTTTCCATCATTTTTCGTAATCTTCAGAATTCGTACAGGCCACAATGGATAGCCTGCAAATTTCGCCAGTGCAAGATCGAATTGCTTGAAAGACGTCATGATTAGTGTGAGAAAGAAAAACCAAAATTAAAAATGAAAAACCAAAATGAGACTTATCTTGTAGTGGGCAGGCCCACGGATGGCGTTGGCAATCACCGCTCTTGCAGGGTGGCCCAGTGGACCGTGGAGGCCAGCGACGTTTTTTTTTCCACCGTTTTCTTACATCCAAAACAGTATAGCATCCAATTATTAACAAAATAACTAGGCCACAGCAAGTCCTTTTTCTTTTCACAAAATGTGAATACAGCGAAACGAATTAATTCACTTATTGCGAAACTGTCCACTGTAATTTATTCTAAATTTAATCCGGCTTAAAAAAAACAGATGTTTACAGGTCAGATGCCAAACAAGAACTGTTAGAGCTATAGTTTATTTTAGTTGTAGTTCAGGGTCTAGAGTTAAAGTTAGACTCTCAGCACTTAGAGTTATAGATAGAGTTATATTTTATTTTAGTTTTAGTTAAGTGTTTTTGGACTTGTAGTTTAGTTTTAGCTAAAAGTTTTAGTTTAGAGTTTTAGTCTAGAGTCATAGCTTAAAGTTTTTCATTGCACTTTTAGTTTAATTTAGTTTTAGATAGGAGTTTTAGTTTAGAGTTTTAGTTCGGTATTAGCTTACAGTTTTAGTTAGAGTTATAGTAGTTTTAGTTTAGAGTTTAGAGTTTTAGTTTAGAGTCTTAGCTTAGAGTTTTAGTTAGAGTTATAGTTTAGGTTAGTTTTTGTTAAGAGTTTTTGTTTAGAGTTTAGAGTCTTAGCTTAGAGTTTTAAAAAGAGTTTAGAGTTTTAGTTTAGAGTCTTAGCTTAGAGTTTTAGTCCTATGTATAGTTTAGTTTAGTTTTAGTTGAAATTTAGAGTTTTAGTTAGAGTCTTAGCTTAGAGTTTTAGTTAGAGTATAGTTTAGTTTAGTTTTATTCAGAGCTTTAGTTTTGAGTCTTAGCTTAGAGTTTTAGTTAGAGTTATAGTTTAGTTAAGTTTTAGTTAAGAATTTTAGTTTAGAGATGTTGTTTAGTTTTAGATAAAGTTTTAGTTAGAGTTTAGAGTTTTAGTTTTAACTCAGAGTTTTAGTTTAGAGTCTTAGCTTAGAGTTTTATTTAGAGTTATAGTTTAGAGTGTTAGCTTAGAGTTTTAGTTAGAGTTATAGTTTACTTTAGTTTTATTTAAGAGTTTTAGTTTAGACTAATAGTTTAGTTTTAGTTAAAAGTTTTAGTTTAGAGTTGTAGTTTAGTTTTAGTAAAGAGTTTTAGTTTAGAGTTGTAGGTTATTTTTAGTTAAGAGTTTTAGATTAGAGGTGTTGTTTAGTTTTAGATAAGAGTTTTAGCTAGAGTTATAGTTTACTTTAGTTTTATTTAAGAGTTTTAGTTTAGACTTATAGTTTAGTTTTAGTTAAGAGTTTTAGTTTAGAATTTTAGTTTAGTTTTTAGTAAAGAGTTTTAGTTTAGAGTTGTAGGTTAGTTTTAGTTAAGAGTTTTAGTTTAGAGGTGTTGTTTAGTTTTAGATAAGAGTTTTAGTTTAGAGTTTAGAGTTTTAGTTTAGAGTCTTAGCTTAGAGTTTAGTTAGAGTTTTAGTTCAGAGTGTTAGCTTAGAGTTTTTTGTTAGAGTTATAGTTTAGTTTAGTTTAGATATTGGAGTTTTAGTTTTGAGTCTTAGCTTAGAGTTTTAGTTGGAGGTATAGTTTAGTTTAGTTCAAATTCAGAGTTTTAGTTTAGAGTCTTAGCTTAGAGTTTTAGTTAGAGTTATAGTTTAGTTTAGTTTTAGTTAAGAATTTTAGTTTAGAGGTGTTGCTTAGTTTTAGATAAGAGTTTTAGTTTAGAGTTTTAGTTTAGAGTCTTAGCTTAGAATTTTAGTTAGAGTTTTCGTTTAGAATGTTAGCTTAGAGTATTAGTTAGAGTTATAGTTTACTTTAGTTTTAGTTAAGAGTTTTAGTTTAGAGATTAGGGTTTTAACTTAGAGTCTTAGCTTAGAGTTTTAGTTAGAGTTATAGTTTACTTTAATTTCAGTTAAGAGTTTTAGTTTAGACTTCAGAGTTTTAGTTTAGAGTTTAGAGTTTTAGTTAGAGTTATAGTTTAGTTTAATTTTTGTTAAGAGTTTAGGTTTAGAGTTGTAGCTTAGTTTTAGTTTAGAGTTTTAGTTAGAGTTATAGTTTAGTTTAATTTTTGTTAAGAGTTTTAGTTTAGAGTTGTAGTTTAGTTTTAGTTAAGAGTTTTAGTTTAGAGTTTATAGTTTAGTTTTAGTTACGAGTTTTAGTTTAGAATTTATAGTTTTAGTTTACAGTTTTACTTCAGAGTTTTAGTTAGAGTTATAGTTTTAGTTTAGTTTTAGTTAGGAGTTTTAGTTTAGATGTTGGAGTTTTAGTTTTGAGTCTTAGCTTAAAGTTTTAGTTAGAGTTAGAGATTAGTTTTGTTTTAGTTAAGAATTTTAGTTTAGAGGTGTTGTTTAGTTTTAGATAAGAGTTTTAGTTTAGAGTTTAGAGTTTTAGTTAGAGTTATAGTTTAGTTTAGTTTTAGTTTAGAGTCTAGAGTTTTAATTTAGAGTGTTAGCTTAGAGTTTTAGTTAGAGTTATAGTTTAGTTTAATTTTAGTTAAGAGTTTTAGTTTAGACTTTAGATTTTTAGTTTTAGTTAAGAGTTTTAGTTAGAATTATAGTTTAGTTTAATTTTTGTTGAGAGTTTTAGTTTAGAGTTGTTGTTTAGTTTTAGTTAAGAGTTTTGGTATAGAGTTGTAGTTTAGTTTAGTTTTAGTTAAGAGTTTTAGTTTGGAGTCTTAGCTTAGAGTTTTAGTTAGAGTTATAGTTTAGTTTAGTTTTAGTTAAGAATTTAGTTTAGAGGTGTTGTTTAGTTTTAGATAAGAGTTTTAGTTTAGAATTTTAGTCAGAGTTATAGTTTAGTTTAGTTGTACTTCAGAGTCTAGAGTTTCAAGTTAGACTCTCAGCACTTAGAGTTTTAGTTAGAGTTATATTTATTTTAGTTTTAGTGAAGTGTTTTTTGACTTGTAGTTTAGTTTTAGTTAAACGTTTTAGTTTAAAGTTTTAGCCTATAGTCATAGCTTAGAGTTTTTCATTGCACTTTTAGTTTAGTTTAGTTTTAGATAAGAGTTTTAGTTTAGAGTTTCAGTTTGGTATTAGCTTACAGTTTTAGTTAGAGTTATAGTTGTTAAAAGTTTTAGTTTAGAATTTAGAGTTTTAGTTTAGAGTCTTAGCTTAGAGTTTTAGTTAGAGTTATAGTTTAGTTTAGTTTAGATATTTGAGTTTTAGTTTTGAGTCTTAGCTTAGAGTTTTAGTTAGAGGTATAGTTTAGTTTAGTTTTAGTTCAGAGTTTTAGTTTAGAGTCTTAGCTTAGAGTTTTAATTAGAGTGAAAGTTTAGTATAAGTTTAGTTAAGAATTTTAGTTTAGAGGTGTTGTTTAGTTTTAGATAAGAGTTTTAGTTTAGAGTTTAGAGTTTTAGTTTAGAGTCTTAGCTTAGAGTTTTAGTTAGAGTTTTAGGTTAGAGTGTTAGCTTAGTTTTAGTTACAGTTATAGTTTACTTTAGTTTTAGTTAAGAGTTTTAGTTTAGACTTATAGTTTAGCTTTAGTTAAGAGTTTTAGTTTAGAGTTGTAGTTTAGTTTTAGTAAAGAGTTTTAGTTTAGAGTTGTAGGTTTAGTTTTAGTTAAGAGTTTTAGTTTAGAGTTTAGAGTTTTAACTTAGAGTCTTAGCTTAGAGTTTTAGTTAGAGTTATAGTTTAGTTTAATTTTAGTTAGAAGTTTTAGTTTAGACTTCAGAGATTTAGTTTAAGGTTAAGAATTTTAGTTAGAGTTATAGTTTAGTTTAATTTTTTTTAAGAGTTTTAGTTTAGAGTTGTAGTTTCGTTTTACTTTAGAGTTTTAGTTAGAGTTATAGTTTAGTTTAATTTTTGTTAAGAGTTTTAGTTTAGAGTTGTAGTTTAGTTTTAGTTAAGAGTTTTAGTTTAGAGAACTAGTTTAGCTTAGTTTTAGTTAAGAGTTTTAGTTTAGAGTTTATAGTTTTAGTTTAGTTTTAGTTAAGAGTTTTAGTTTAGATATTTGAGTTTTAGTTTTGAGTCTTAGCTTAAAGTTTTAGTTTTAGTTATAGTTTAGTTTAGTTTTAATTCATAGTTTTAATTTAGAGTCTTAGCTTAGAGTTTTAGTTAGAGTTATTGTTTACTTTAATTTTAGTTAAGAGTTTTAGTTTAGACTTATAGTTTAGTTTTAGTAAAGAGTTCTAGTTTAGAGTTGTAGTTTAGTTTTAGTTAAGAGTTTTAGTTTAGAGATTAGAGTTTTAACTTAGAGTCTTAGCTTAGACTTTTAGTTAGATTTATAGTTTAGTTTAATTTTAGTTAAGAGTTTTAGTTTAGACTTCAGAGTTTTAGTTTAGAGTTTTAGTTAGAGTTATAGTTTAGTTTAATTTCTGTTAAGAGTTTTAGTTTAGAGTCGTAGCTTAGTTTTAGTTTAGAGTTTTAGTTAGAGTTATAGTTTATTTTAATTTTGTTAAGAGTTTTAGTTTAGAGTTGTAGTATAGTTTTAGTTAAGAGTTTTAGTTTAGAGTTTTAGTTTAGCTTAGTTTTAGTTAAGAGATTTAGTTTAGAGTTTATAGTTTTTGTTTACAGTTTTACTTCAGAGTTTTAGTTAGAGTTATAGTTTTAGTTTAGTTTTAGTTAAGAGTTTTAGTTTAGATATTGGAGTTTTAGTTTTGAGTCTTAGCTTAAAGTTTTAGTTAGAGTTAGAGATTAGTTTTGTTTTAGTTAAGAATTTTTGTTTAGAGGTGTTGTTTAGTATTAGATAAGAGTTTTAGTTTAGAGTTTTAGTTAGAGTTATAGTTTAGTTTAGTTTTAGTTTAGAGTCTAGAGTTTTAATTTAGAGTGGTAGCTTAGAGTTTTAGTTAGAGTTATAGTTTAGTTTAATTTTAGTTAAGAGTTTTGGTTTAGACTTTAGATTTTA
The DNA here is from genome assembly GCA_027921565.1 of Artemia sinica. NCBI lineage: Eukaryota > Metazoa > Arthropoda > Branchiopoda > Anostraca > Artemiidae > Artemia > Artemia sinica. The sequence continues at coordinate 8,175,202 of CM051258.1, read as the reverse complement.
GTTTTAGTTAAGAGTTTTAGTTAGAATTGTAGTTTAGTTTAATTTTTGTTAAGAGTTTTAGTTTAGAGTTGTTGTTTAGTTTTAGTTAAGAGTTTTGGTTTAGAGTTGTATTTTAGTTTAGTTTTAGTTAAGAGTTTTAGCTTGGAGTCTTAGCTTAGAGTTTTAGTTAGAGTTATAGTTTAGTTTAGTTTTAGTTAAGAATTTTAGTTTAGATGTGTTGTTTAGTTTTAGATAAGAGTCTTAGTTTAGAGTTTTAGTTTAGAGGTGTTGTTTAGTTTTAGATAAGAGTTTTAGTTTAGAGTTTTAGTCAGAGTTATAGTTTAGTTTGGTTGTACTTCAGAGTCTAGAGTTTCAAGTTAGACTCTCAGCACTTAGAGTTTTAGTTAGAGTTATATTTATTTTAGTTTTAGTGAAGTGTTTTTTGACTTGTAGTTTAGTTTTAGTTAAACGTTTTAGTTTAAAGTTTTAGCCTATAGTCATAGCTTAGAGTTTTTTATTGCACTTTTAGTTTAGTTTAGTTTTAGATAAGAGTTTTAGTTTAGAGTTTCAGTTTGGTATTAGCTTACAGTTTTAGTTAGAGTTATAGTAGTTAAAAGTTTTAGTTTAGAGTTTTAGTTTAGAGTCTTAGCTTAGAGTTTTAGTTAGAGTTTTAGGTTAGAGTGTTAGCTTAGTTTTAGTTACAGTTATAGTTTACTTTAGTTTTCGTTAAGAGTTTTATTTTAGACTTATAGTTTAGCTTTAGTTAAGAGTTTTAGTTTAGAGTTGTAGTTTAGTTTTAGTAAAGAGTTTTAGTTTAGAGTTGTAGGTTTAGTTTTAGTTAAGAGTTTTAGTTTAGAGTTTAGAGTTTTAACTTAGAGTCTTAGCTTAGAGTTTTATTTAGAGTTATAGTTTAGTTTAATTTTAGTTAGAAGTTTTAGTTTAGACTTCAGAGATTTAGTTTAAGGTTAAGAATTTTAGTTAGAGTTATAGTTTAGTTTAATTTTTGTTAAGAGTTTTAGTTTAGAGTTGTAGTTTCGTTTTATTTTAGAGTTTTAGTTAGAGTTATAGTTTAGTTTAATTTTTGTTTAGAGTTTTAGTTTAGAGTTGTAGTTTAGTTTTAGTTAAGAGTTTTAGTTTAGAGAATTAGTTTAGCTTAGTTTTAGTTCAGAGTTTTAGTTTAGAGTTTATAGTTTTAGTTTAGTTTTAGTTAAGAGTTTTAGTTTAGATATTTGAGTTTTAGTTTTGAGTCTTAGCTTAGAGTTTTAGTTAGAGTTATAGTTTAGTTTAGTTTTAATTCATAGTTTTAATTTAGAGTCTTAGCTTAGAGTTTTAGTTAGAGTTATTGTTTAGTTTAATTTTAGTTGAGAGTTTTAGTTTAGACTTATAGTTTAGTTTTAGTAAGGAGTTCTAGTTTAGAGTTGTAGTTTAGTTTTAGTTAAGAGTTTTAGTTTAGACTTTTAGCTTACAGTTTTAGTTAGAGTTATAGTTTAGTTTAATTTTAGTTAAGAGTTTTAGTTTAGACTTCAGAGTTTTAGTTTAGAGTCTAGAGTTTTACTTAGAGTTATAGTTTAGTTTAATTTTTGTTAAGAAATTTAGTTTAGGGTTATAGTTTAGTTTAGTTGTAGTTCAGAGTATAGAGTTTCAAGTTAGACTCTCAGCACTTAGAGTGTTAGTTAGAGTTATATTTATTTTAGTTAAGTGTTTTTAGACATGTAGATTAGTTTTAGCTAAACGTTTTAGTTTAGAGTTTTAGCCAAGAGTCATAGCTTAGAGTTTTTCCTTGCACTTTTAGTTCAGTTTAGTTTTAGATAAGAGTTTTAGTTTAGAGTTTCAGTTTGGTATTAGCTTACAGTTTTAGTTAGAGTTATTGTATGCCATATTATTACATAGAAATACCAAAAACATAGAGTAGATTAGGTTAGGTTAGGCTAGATTAGGTTACGTGTGCGCACGTAACATTTTTAGGTTAACTCAAACTTGGTTAAGTGGCGCATTTTTGACTGAATGGGGCGATTTTGGTAAGGGTAATTAATTTTACATGAAGAATGGGGTTTCCAAGGGTGAAATTTTCAGGGGGAATTTTCAGGGGAGAATTTTAACAATTTTAACTCTAAACTAAAACTCTGAAGTCTAAACTAAAACTCTTAACTAAAATTAAACTAAACTATAACTCTAACTAAAACTCTAAGCTAAGACTCTAAGTTAAAACTCTAAACTCTAAACTAAAACTCTTAACTAAAACTAACCTACAACTCTAAACTAAAACTCTTTACTAAAACTAAACTACAACTCTAATCTAGAACTCTTAACTAAAACTAAACTATAAGTCTAAACTAAAACTCTTAACTAAAACTAAAGTAAACTATAACTCTAACTAAAACTCTAAGCCAACACTCTAAACTAAACTCTAACTAAAATTCTTAGCTAAGACTAAACTAAACTATAACTCTAACTAAAACTCTAAGCTAAGACTCAAAACTAAAACTCCAATAACTAAACTAAACTCTAACTCTAACAAAAAACTCTAAGCTAAGACTCTAAACTAAAACTCTAAATTCTCAACTAAAACTAAAGTAAACTATAAATAGAACTAAAACTCTAAGCTAAGACTCTAAACTAAAACTCTAAATTCTAACTTAAACTCTAAGCTAAGACTCTAAACTCTAAACTAAAACTCTTAACTAAAACTAAACTACAACTCTAAACTAAAACTCTTTACTAAAACTAAACTACAACTCTAAACTAAAACTCTTTACTAAAACTAAACTATAAGTCTAAACTAAAACTCTTAACTAAAACTAAAGTAAACTATAACTCTAACTAAAACTCTAAGCTAACACTCTAAACAAAAACTCTAACTATAACTCTAAGCGAAGACTCTAAACTAAAAAACTAACCTACAACTCTAAACTAAAACTCTTTACTAAAACTAAACTACAACTCTAAACTAAAACTCTTAACTAAAACTAAACTATAAGTCTAAACTAAAACTCTTAACTAAAACTAAACTAAACTATAACTCTAACTAAAACTCAAAGCTAAAACTCTAAACTAAAACACTAACTAAAACTCTAAGCTAAGACTCTAAACTAAAACTCTAAACTCTAAACTAAAACTTTTATCTAAAACTAAACAACAACTCTAAACTAAAATTCTTAACTAAAACTTAACTAAACTATAACTCTAAATAAAACTCTAAGCTAAGACTCAAAACTAAAGCTCTGAATTAAAACTAAACTAAACTATAACTCTAACTAAAACTCTAAGCTAAGACTCTAAACTAAAACTCTAAATTCTCAACTAAAACTAAACTAAACTATAAATAGAACTAAAACTCTAAACTAATACTCTAAACTAAAACTCTAAACTCTAACTAAAGCTCTAAGCTAAGACTCTAAACTCTAAACAAAAGCTCTTAATTAAAACTAAACTAAACTATAACTCTAACTAAAACTCTAAGCTAAGACTCTAAACTAAAACTCTAAACTCTAAACTAAAACTACTATAACTCTAACTAAAACTGTAAGCTAATACCAAACTGAAACTCTAAACTAAAACTTCTATCTAAAAGTATACTAAACTAAAAGTGCAATGAAAAACTCTAAGCTATGACTCTAGACTAAAACTCTAAACTAAAACTTTTAGCTAAAACTAAACTACAAGTCCAAAAACACTTAACTAAAACTAAAATAAAATATAACACTAACTATAATTCTAAGTGCTGAGAGTCTAACTTGAAACTCTAGCCTCTGAACTACAACTAAACTAAACTATAGCTCTAACTAAAAGTGTAAGCTAATATTAAACTAAAACTCTAAACTAAAACTAAACTAAACTACAACTCTAAACTAAAACTCTTTACTAAAACTAAACAGCAACTCTAAACTAAAACCAAACTAAACTACAACTCTAAACTAAAACTCTTAACTAAAACTAAACAACAACTCTAAACTAAAACTCTTAAAAAAATTAAACTAAACTACAATTCTAAATAAAACTCTTAACTAAAACTAAAACTTTAAAGTCTGAACTAAAACACTTAACTAAAATTAAACTAAACTATAACTCTAACTAAAACTCTAATCTAACACTCTAAATTAAAACTCTAGACTCTAAACTAAAGCTAAACTAAACTATAACTCTAACTAAAACTCTAAACTCTAAACTAAAACTCTTACCTAAAACTAAACAACACCTCTAAACTAAAATTCTTAACTTAAACTAAACTAAACTATAACTCTAACTAAAACTCTAAGCTAAGACTCTAAACTAAAACTATAAACTCTAAAGTAAAACTGCTATAGCTTTAACTAAAACTGTAAGCTCATACCAAACTGAAACTCTAAAATAAAACTCCTATCTAAAACTAAACTAAACTAAAAGTACAATGAAAAACTTTAAGCTATGACTCTAGGCTAAAACTCTAAACTAAAACGTTTAGCTAAAACTAAACTACAAGTCCAAAACACTAAACTATCAAGTACAAAAACTAAAACTCTGAATTAAAACTAAACTACACTATAACTCTAACTAAGGTAAACCTTGACGAGATGTAAAAAAAAGTGAACAAAGACTATGTTAAAAAAATTAAAAAACGATTCAAAAAAAGGGCAGAGGCCCTTTGGGGGCTCGGAAGAGGGGGCCCTTCTGTGTCTCAAGTACAAAAAAGAAAGTATTAAAAAATGGGGTGGAGGGAAGGGGAGGGGGAGGGGAGGAGGGGAGGGGAGGGGAACGGAATGGAAGGGGAGGGGGAAGGGGAGGAAGGAGGGATGGGAGGGCTAGTAAGGGTAGGGGAGGGGGAAGGGGCCCCTTTAAGGTCCGGGGGGAGGGGCCTTTAGGGTTGGGGGGCCCTTTGGGTTTGTGGTAGGGGATCTTACAACAGTGTTCAAATGGTAGTTTTGTATTATACCGAACGCAGTCGAGAATGTCCCAAATAAAAAACAATATGTATCTCTTAATAGGAGTTAGCATTCTCTCAGATGGTTTAACGTTTTCGTTTCTGCTTTCCAATTTATCTTGTCTAATGGAGAAATTGTGTCAATCAGTTATCTTGTATCGTCTGTATTTTCAACTCTCGGACAAGAATATTCCAATATTGAAATTTCCTTATCTGATGATGTCACCTTGTTATCATAGTATTCCAACCGGATGTTGACATCCAAGAAACATCCTGCAATTGTTGATGACATCCAAGTTGTTGTTGGACTTATGTTGACATCCAAGAAAACAACAAAAAAATTGACCAACACACATAACCATCAAACAATAACCAGATGTCTACATTCACCAAAGTTGTTGGACTTATGTTGATATCCAAGAAAACAATAAATAAATTGACCAACACACACAACCATCAAACAATAACCATATGTCTTCATCCAAGTTGTTGCTGAACTTATGTTGATATCCAAGAAAACAACAAATAAATTGATCAACACACATAACCATCAAACAATAACCAGATGTCTATATCCATCAATTGTATATGTGAACTTATGTTAACATCCATCAAACAATGAGAAAAACCATGAAAAAACATCCTCAGTGAGAAAAAACATGAAAAACATCTTCAGCGAGAAAAACCATAAAAACATGCATAAATTATGTCCTGTCAGCGTTAAACTTGATTATAGATGGCAGCACATGTGTTCGTACAGGAGTCGAAAGGGCCTCCCTACTTTTCACTACCATATTTATTCACATTTTCTAATGAAAAGTACAAAGGCTTTGGAAATGATTACATTTAAGAAATAATTGGGCTGGTTTCTATACATTAATAATGGCTATAGAAAAGAGGAAAATTTTAATACTGTGATTATTGGATAGTTGATATCTGAATTGGATTTATCATAACAGTGGGTGTTTTCAAAACTGAATATAAAACTCTTGCATGGTCACCACCACCACCCCATGTGTCTCTGCTGTTATAAAACCCAGTCATTTAGTTACAAAATTAGACGGTGTACGGCGATCCAAGGCTAAGGTGAAATAGGGCTAGACCAAAAAATGAATATAAAAATTACTTTTAAAAACATCGCAGCTTAGAAACCTTTCATTTTTTAACTCATTTTCCTCAACTGGGGAAAAAAAAATTTCAACGACTTTTTTGTTTCACATAAATTTGCCAAATTCATGAGCCATATTTCAACCACTTCCAAATTTTCTATTAGTTCCAACTTTTATAAGGATATGCACATCTAATGACAGTGCAATAATACAGAGAATTTTGAAATCCTTCATGATTTAGTGAAGTGTAGCGAAGGTCTTATCCTTCTATGGTATTCCAGAAAAATTCATTGAAGTGATTGTGCTATGTACAAGAACAACCTGCTGCGGTTAGGGTAGGAAATGAGGTTAGTATCTGGTTTCGTATTAAATCACAAATCAAGCATGGTTGTGTTTTATTCCTGTTTATTAGGATCATTTTGATGGAACTTGTCTTAAGGGGTACAAGAAAAGCAATGGGAAAACACGAAATCAAATGGGGAAGTAAAACTTTCCTGGACTTAGATTATGCTGATAGTTTGAGAATCCTAAATGTAAGCAAGTAAATGAATGAACTTTTGAGGTATTGCGAGTTCAGGGTTCTAGAATAGGTTTGAAAATTAATGGTAAGAATACTAAGTCACTACGGCTATAGGAATAAGTGAGTAGTAACCTATATTGCTATTTCACGGGCACAAGAATATACACTGTAGTAAGACGAGCATATTGCAAAAAGCGACCAATCCCTTTATAATATAGACCTATAAAGTGATAAAACATGTTATATTTGGAACTATGGACGATACTTGAGTCACCAGACTGGTTTCTCAGGTAACACCCACTTTTTAGGGCCAATCTGAGAGAGCGGAGGCTACACCATATACGATAGCTTGATTAGTAATTGGATTCAAATAAAAGGAGTGATTTTAATTGTAGTTCATATTAGTAAGAGAATTGAATTCGGAGAATAGTTTATTTGAGACGATATTAGTAGAGAAAATGAGTGGAACATTTACACTATTGGAGCTTGATGGTGGAGCAGGTAGCAGCAGCAATTATACAAGAATACCAAAAGTGGCTGTGGAAATAACACGTTGATGTAGACTAAGCCTTGAATGGGACGATATGTATTGTAGATACGTGATATCATTGAGCAAATTTAAAATGGAGGAGCAATTATGCTTTGCTGCGAAACTGAACATTGTGCATATAAATAGACTTCAGGCAGCATTAGATGCACTAGTGAAATATATTTATGAAAACAAATTGAATCAGTGATTATTATTGTTGTAATTATGCTCAATAAAACTGATTCTAAATCAAAGATATTTTTCTTTCTATAGTAGGCTAGCATATATTTTTTAGTAGAAAAAAGAATCCTGGTTAGTCTGAAGTTGGTTGTGAGAGTGTCAAGACTCTAAAAAATGGATAGATTTGAGAAAGAACAAATCATATGGAATCTTGTGTTTATGGAAAAACGTTTGATTCTAGATGATGATTTTATAGAGTTATCTATTCAAAGGAAGATATTTTCTCAGGGAGTGCTTATCGGTATAATGAAAACTGATTCTCCATCATTAGACTATTGCATGAAGCTTTTACGTTGTGGTCAAAAGGCATTTACACAGTTTATTGAAATATTAACCACGACACAGCAAAATGATATTGTGGATATGTTTTTAAACACTAGCTTAGAAATTTAGGACTTTTTTCATGAGAAAGATGGTTTTCAAGGATTATTTACTCCTCTCTCTCTCTCTCTCCCCTCTCAATTTGTTGATAGTAGCTCAGTTTCATTTTTGCGGTGAGAGTGTCAACACATGAAAAAATGTTCAATACATGTCCACTATGCATGCACACAATGGGTAGCTGGTCATCATGTGAGCATTGTACAATGATTGATGAGTATGATGAAAAGTGAAGATTATTAAACCCCTGTAAATTGCATAGAGGATATGGTGTACAAATTAAAGGTTGTAATTCTTGTCTTGAAGTGGTGTGTGACTCTCATTCTAGAGGGCACCTTTGCTCGAATTGCCACTATGATAAATATAATCATTGAGAGAATACATATCCTGGTATGATTGGAATGAATCCTAAGCGTGATTTTAATTTATTGCTAAGAGATTGGTATCTTCGTGGCTTTAGATTGTTCTGGGAGGAGGAGCCAGGTCAGCGATTCAACTGTTGGAGCAACAAAATAATTTGGTTTCTACGTCATCGCCGTGAAGACAATGGCTACTATGATTATAAGCCCACTGATTTTTATTTGGCTATGACGAAATGTGATTCGCCACTTGAGGACACTGTTTGTGACATTGCTTCAAATAAGCAAATTGAAACATGCGAACCTACAAAATGAATGAGAATAGTATCATTGACTATACAAAGAGATATGATAAGAGTGAAGTTACACTCTACTGTAGAAAATGTGACACTGACATTGAAGCACATCAGGATCAGTATACCGTGAATTCAGATTATCTACCACCATTAGTTTTTCTCGACAAGTACCTATACGCAGTAGAAGATGAAACCTAAAGAGTAGAAAAGTCGTTTTTTATCATGTATATAAATTATTTTTATTAATAAACAATTTCACATACATTTTAGAACATTTTATTGGTAAGGCACTAAAATAAATATTAAACCCACTTGTAAGTATATTTTCCACTAGAAAGTCGTTCAGTCGAGGAAAGTAAATGTAAATGTAGAGAAACTGCTTGTAGGTATAGCCACGACATCTGAAAATGAAAAAGAGCAGTGCATGAAAGCCGCATGTCTTAGTCGTTAAATCCTGTACTCTCCTTTGATTTTGAATAATAGTTTCCCACTGCTCTCAATAAAGTTGATGATGTGCGGAGCGTAGAATTTAAATGATAGTCCAAGGGGATCAAAAAATTCAATATTCTTCGCTGTTTGAAAGATGCATGGCCAATGGCCTGTCTTCAAAATCAATGGCCTGCTATTAACAATGATTAGGTATTGTTAAGACTTGGAATTTTTTCAATGAAGTCCGATGGTATGCAATAGGACTTGTACTGGGACATGTATGGATCCAAATTAAATACGCTGATTATTTGGTTTGTGTTCATGGTGCTAGGTTTAGTAGAACTCTGCCGTCGGGTATGATTTCCCAATAGGTTTCAAATTGACTCAATGATATTATCTTGATACTTTCAGTCAAAGCATCGGTAAATTTGCACTCTAAACGTACATTCCCTTTTCGTACTATGCTCATATCCTGGGTCCCCGATAGGTCCAAAACGATCACACCATGATTTTTTGAAAATATTGAATCGGTTATTCCATTTTCTCAATAGTTGTGAGTCACGATCTAGGGATTGCAAGGTCAAGTCATACAGAGTTCTATAGAATTTTTCGTCAAATGATAGAGTGTACAGTGGAATACCATTCACTTTGCACACAAGGCTAGATAGAACGAAAGAAGTAAAATCATGGGGGGTTGCAGTCCAGGATCCAACGGCACTCCCTATCTTCACAAAGGCAAATGCGAGTTTGATTGGATTTCTCCATTGATAAATGATGAATCGGTATAACTCGAGACCCGTCGGTAATGTGACGTTGATTGGTGATCGTATGGGGGACAAGAAGTTTAATGTTGTTGCCAGTGGCTCTTAGCTTTTCCACTGCCAATGCAACAGAGCTCATAACCTGTTTTTTTCGGACATGAAGAATTGCCGATGTGATAATGACATTTGCATTGGGTGCTGCAGGAAGTATTTTTCTCAAAATGAAATTTGATGGAGCTAGTTGCAACTTTATGTCAATCTTGACATTGGGGGGTAACCATTGGGATATATTGAATATCTCATGATTTAATTTTCCAACTAAATGATACTCCTGGGTCACTGCAGTAGTCAACTCACCGTCAGTATCAACACCTGATCGATATTCATAGCCCAATGACTGTCCTCTCAACTCCTTATATGCCTTTGGTCTCACCATCATAAATTGTATGTAGCTTGCATAAGTTGGATAAATTATTGCTGGTACTCACCGATGTTCCATTAATAAATACATTACTTTGTTTGAACAGGTTGTGTAGAATACAGTTTTTGTAGGATAGACCATCTGCAACAGTTGGAGTTGTATTATCTGACTTTTTCTTCACCGCAACATTTAAATCAATAAATGTTGATGACAAATCAAGGAAATAGTCTCCATTGGAAAATATCTGAAAGTGTATATTTTCCGAGAGGGGTTGCTGGGGGTGAAATTGTTCATAGTAGCCATACTTGACACTGACATCAACATTTTCAGCATTGGACAGATTCAATGAGGAACTGATTGATGGATGTGATTCCTTGTGGTGGAGATAAGTCATCTTAAGAGAAGAAATCCATCTTTGATCTAACGATCTTTTTCTTTATCTTCTTGTTGGTCTTCTTCGTTTTATTCCTCAAAGTCCTTGTTGATGTCCTTCGCTTCCCGTCTGGGTAGAGACTGATGAGTGAATGACGCTCACGCATCCTTTTCAATCCCTTCCCATTTTGCTGGGATTTTAGTTGCTCATCAACGGCTCTTGCTGAAGATCTAATATTTTCCTTAGCACTCTCGTTGAAATTTTTACCCGACCCCCAGTCCTTTAGTGTTGAGGCAGCAAAATTTTATACAGCAGTACAAGATATTTTCTGGCAAGGGGTAGTGCAGAACAAAATAGCCTAGCGAACCAGCTACCAAGACCATAGCCAGACATTGTAGTACGCCCCTTGTAGTAGTCCAATCCATAACCTATTTGATGTGGATTCAGAGCACCAACATAGCAATTGACATCAGGAAAGACAAATGGAATTCTTCTATTGTTCATTTTAGGCGGTGTCAACGACGATGGGTCAAAAATGACATGTAATCACAGCTAAACCTATTGTTATTGCTAGAGGATCACGCAACTCACTTCTTAGTGTTAACTGACAGAGTTCCAAATATGAAGTGTTTACAGGAACATACTGAAGATGCTTTATTTTATAGTGATGAACAAGTTCATGGGTTGTTTTTCGTTCAAGAACACGTAGGAGGGGGACATTTGAATTACCAACTCTCGATGTTTTCCACAAAGTATGCTTACAGAAATATGAAAGAGTCCGAGGCGAAACCGGGTGGATAATCAGCAAAAATAACCTGATCCATCCCGTTAACAGTGCCTACGTTTTTCCCATTGATCATATTCTGTCTAAAGCCAAGAACATCTCTCAGATTATCATTGAGATGAATCATTTCAGTATCAACAGGTGAGGTAATGTAAGTCCTATCGTGTTCCATTGAATAATTAAAATGGAATGTACCTTTCCTACGATATGAGATTTTTCTATTGATTGCATGACAAAAATCGATCATAGTACCATATTCTTTATATCTCAGTGTATTATCTGGAAAGCCGCTAGATTTAAATGCTTCAACCAATTCATACTCGACGGAGATTGACGAATCGAATGGTATAACTTTCATATCATACACACGATCCTTTCTCAGGATGTCGTAGGTATTTTTGAGAATACTGTGAACAAGAGCCACTTCATACTTCCCGTCATCGAATTTAATGGTGGGGTAGAGTTTCGTCCAAAAATCACTTGTTTTATTCAAGTCATTGTAGCGAGGAACAGAAACATTGTACATAAATGCTACATAAAAATCATTGGGCATTGTCAATATCTTCAACACCAATCCAAGAATTAAAATCAGAGTTGTATCCTAGCAACCGAACAAGCAACTGTTTCTTACCCATGTGAGTACGAGTCTTTAATATCTTTTAAATTTGGTAGATTTCACTATTATTATTAACTTTTTGCAGTTCATAGTCATAAAAGCCACGAAGAATGTCTTCATCTTTGGTATCTCGCAAACGATAAGTTATGGGTTTGGTGTCTAGAATTTTTGCCACTTTAAAAAATTCTGTGGACCACAAGTAATTACCCTTTTCAAAAACATTAGTTGTTCTATTAATTCGAACAGTATCACCAACATTGAATTTTTTCTTCTTCTTAACAATTGTTTCATTGGAATATTGTTTAAGAACAGTATCAATTGAATCATGACCACTATGATGAACTTCAGTTGGGGTTGAGTTGAACAATGATCGATGAGGTCGTTGATTATAAATTAACACGATTTTATCTAAATCATGAATAAAAGTAGGCGTAATTTTCAATGTAAAAAATCTTGAAATTAAAAGTCGAATACTTCTTATCAATCTTTCGGCCAATGCAGCCTTTATGGGACTATGAATATGATAGAGCATTTTATTATATTTTATTAGTACTTTTGCAACATGGGGATTGACAATTCACAATAGCGATCCGTTTAAATTTTTTTTACGAATCCTGTTCGAGAGTACTTTCAATAGCCTGAGCGACTTCAACACCTCTCTTTGACCGCAATGGAATGGCATATGCATAACGACTATAAATACTGATTGCAAGTAGAGTGTACTTGTACGGTGTATTGTGACGTCTTTGAATCTCATCTAGAGTTAACAGATCTGTTTGCATCATATGCAGGGGGAAAAAGGCTTTAGTTTTTCGATAATGATTAGCACGAAGCCTACGATTTCTATGCAGAGTGTAACTTGTTTCATTTTGTAGATAGTCTTGTACATTCTTAGTGTGAGCACCAGTGACTTTGGAAATAGTGGTGGGGAACTTAAACTTCCCGCCTCACCAATATTTTCATAAACACGTTTCAGAACTTCAACCATTTTGAACGTAAACACGTAGTGTAACGTCCGCTACCTCTTTGTTTACTAGTGGAGGATGATGGTGGTGGTGACGTTGACTTGATACGTCTTCGCTTTTGTCTTGCTATCTTTAGTGTGCTCCTCCTCCTCATTGTCAAAGCAATGTTTCCACTAGGTGTGCTAGTATTTTCTAAGATTGATTTAAAATCTTCTTCTTCTTCATGTTCATATTTTAATGGTGTTGAGGTCGCATGTTCATTTAATTTCTTTAGAATTTACTTATTGCTAATATGGCTTTTGGGGAAGTTTAATGCATTTAGAAAGTTGTATAGATGAGCGTCAAATGATAATAGTCCTTTACGATTTGTAACCATATCGTATATTAAATCAAGTAGATTATAGCTCTTGCCCTGAATTATAATCCCTTTCCCATTGCTATAAACTTGAATATGATCTTGACCGCTTTCCATGAGATATGTTATGAGTCGTATACTTTGTTCACGATATGAGTGCGACATTAGATTTCCAATGCTCGACACTATTGAATCCAATTTCTCCTCCTTCTTTAAATGTGTTCCGCCAGTTATAGCAGAAGAATCCTGAGGAGATGGTTCTTTTTTGTGATCAATGCTACTGGCCTTCGAACGATAGGGCTTATGTTTGTCCACTCGGCGAAGTGCATCTTGAAGCAAAAGCAGTTTTTTATCATCCTCAATATTCTCGTTATCAATGAATTTACTCAGATTGTTCTCAAAGTGTTCCACGGGTGAGATAGCGAGTTCTATTGGAGTCAATTTATAAGGTTTACCAATCTAGAGAAAACTGTTTACAATTCCTGCAATTATCGGCAGTAAAAGTGTGAAAAAGCTACCGTCCGCCTGAAGAAGACGTGTCCTTTTAAAATTTTTTCCTTTCCTTTTACAGGCCAATGTACGTACAATGGAACGATGTTGCTTAACTACTTCTGGCAGTTGAACATTGCCTTCCGTCAAATTTAAAAAAAGTTCAGATATTATATTAATGAAATCATTGTCAATACCATGTTTGAGTATGGCTTTCCTAAGTGGGGGTTTTGAAGTGCTTAGAACAGAAAATAAATGTCATTTTCATGTAGTTCTTTTCAGTGTCATGATGGCAACTAATAGCCTTTTTTATTGTTCACGGGAAGATATACTGTAATTTCATTGTCAAAAATATCTGTGACTACACGCAGATCCTCGGGTGTATTTTGATTAAGATCCAATAGGATATAGCCGTAGGGTTTATTAGTTGCCTGATTGTATGCCAAAAGCGGAAATTTAGGGGCGCCGGGGTATATTTGTTTATTGAGAGTTATTGGTGAGCTAGAATCACGAACAACTCTGTAGATGATGTAGTAGGTGCAATTCCATGCAAGTGTTCGCATACATTTGCTCTGATGAAAGAGGTTGTGTAGAACCAGAGTAACGGAAATCTGTTCATGATGAGAGCGAACAGTGAACAGTTGTAGCATTTCCTAGGACCATTGTTCAATAGATTCAGCTAAATCGTCAATAATCAGCCAAGAGTTTGGTTCAATAATGCTGAAAATATCAAGTCCCTGTATGAATTGTATCTTCACCAACCTCGATATAGCAATTGCTTTTATTTTATCGTATGACTCCTGCCAAAAACTGTCACAATAGTGGATTTTTTTCGGCTTTTCTACAAACATTTTATCGCAATTTTTAATTATTTTAGTTAAAAGTGTCGTTTTGCCTGACATTGATGGCCCACACAGAAACGATCTGAATGGTGTTTTAAACTGATAGATGTTCCTTTCAACAGTTCACCTACAACTAGCTGTAAACTATAGATGTCTAATGACTAAATAATTTCCTACTATTAGTATTACTCCGTTCAAGAATAATGAGAAGAACAAAATCAATGAAGAATCATATTTTCTTTTATTGTTATACATAAAAGTAATAGCACTTTATAAATAATACATTGAACACAAAAAAAAGCACATTAAACAAGAAAATACACTTTTTTTATTTATTTATTTATAATGAAAATACAACATTTATTTTACATAAGCACTAGAAAAACACTTTAATAAATTCACTTTTTTAATTTATTTATAAAAAAAAACATTTATTAAAATATACACACTTAAAATAATATCACATTTTTTAATTACGACATTTCTAATTTGAGATGAGGTCCCCCCAGGGGGGGGGGCCAATGCGGTGGCCGAAGGCCGAGGGCGGCCACTGCAGCGGCCGGGAAGTGTCGCGGGGCCCGCTACGGCGGGCCGGGGCTGGAGGGGGGCATTAAATCATTTTAAATAGTGGAAATTATGAAGGAGAAATCGCTCTGCCTTGCAAACATTGAAAATTGTTTGATAAAAAGAAAAAAAATTATAAAACCCACCACTGCACCCGCCTTATACTATTAAAGAATTTAATTTAATTTTTTCAGACCGAGTTTTTTTCTATACTCTACACATTCAACTCGGTCTGAGATTAGATAGTGACCGTGTGGTAGTACCTTCACACCATCCTCAAGTACGTAGACTTTGTCCGATATGGCCGACATGGCGTTTTTCTCAACTCTAACTTTGTAGTTTTTAAATTGTAAAGAGTGAATCGCCATGACTTTCGCTCTTGGGACTAAATTACGTTCCACACAGTTTCTATACACACTCATGTCGAAATTATTTTTTACAAAGTGTGTAGGTACCCCCTTGCAAACTTGTTTGATATCCATGTTGTGCGTTTCCACACAGTTTACCTCCGGCCCAGGAAACAAACAAATGGATATGAGATCGCTACCCGTTTCAGATTTTAACATAAACAATTGATTCGGGACCTGGCGTTTCACTAGCTCTATGTAGAGGGATTCATTCCAATTAGTGTAGTCCATTCGTGAGCTAATATACTCGCGATTTTCCAAATCATTCAATAAATTTTCAGTTCTAACTTTCAACAGGAGTAAATCAGTGTCCCCGTAATACACATGAACTTGTCCCTCAATCGGCCATTATACCTAGCATACATTATAATAAAATGACAACATGAGTTTTTTAGATATTTCCGTTATTGCACTCCCGCCTGCAATATTTTTATTTAAAAAAATGTTTCTTTTCTTACGAAGTAGAGCACCCATATCAGAGTCTATGATTGTGAACGATGTGAAGTTTAAATCCGCAATGATTCGAGCAAAATCTTTGGGGTTGGTTACAATGTCACATCAACTTCTGTTTCGTACGCTTTCGCACATTTTACCGAAGGCTTAGTTCAAAATGAGTTTATAGACTTCTTTTTCAACCTTCGTTTTCGCTTGTGAACGTTTACTGACAGAGATGTCAATAAACGTTTTCACGTAAGGCTTTTGATCAAATTGGAGGGTTTTATGAATCTTTGTGACTTTGAAACCATTGGACACCATCTATTTCAATAGCACGTGATGAAAAACAATATTCTGTTTTGGGTTGAGGTCGGCAATTAGTTTTTGTTTTGAAGGTACCCAGTGCATACTCCCATCCTCTACTAAAGATAAATTGTAGGGGCTCAGAGAGTCCCTACCCACCGGTCTATTTATGCACGGAAAAACAAAGTATTTTACCGAGTCATGGATTTCCATGGGTATTTCACCGTCAATTTCAAAAAACCATCCCTGTGCCCCATTCTCCTCAACGCTAGCAATGTCGGGGAAATTCGAAGCACATGGATTGTTAAGCCATTTATAATTGCCACACGGCAAACAGTAGTGAGACATTGCCGATGGGTAAAGGGAATTCACATCCAAAAAAGTGCACTCAAAAAAGTGGTGCACTCACTCTCAGTAAGAGAATTGTAAAAAGCTTCAATGGGCGGTAATGACACCTCATCTAGCCTCGAGGCAGAGTTGTAATAATCATATGCATATATACCCTTACACATTAATAAATCATACATTTCATCATCGGGGAAGCGCTGTTTAAGGAGGGGGAAGCTATCAAAATTGTCACTTTTCTGTACCTGAATCAATTGACTTAAGGTTTTGGGGAAGAAGCTGAAAGAATCTAAAAAACGGATTTTGTTCAGGTACGTGTTACCCTTGTCAACTGTTTTTCACATGAATTCTAGCAACAGTAGCTTCTCCGATGATTTGGGTATGATATTATATGAAAAAGAACCATCTATCCATGCGTTATCTACAACTTCCCTTGGCAATGCGGGCCAATTCCATTAAAACAAGCTTTAAGTCGTAATTCCAAAGATTTAGGATGGAGAGGATGAACCGGAAACAGATGGCGAAATGTGGCCTTGCCCTGTATATTGCCGATCATCTTGTATATAATTTCCGAAGTGATTTGAGTAGAAATGAGGAAAGAATCTTTGAATCCCTTTTTATTGAGATTAAGTCAGGTTATAAGGATTTAGTTGTCGGTTTGGTTTACAGATCCCCTGGTGGATCTATTCCTTCGTTTATGAAAATTCTGGAAGAGGTCTTGGACATAGTCCAAAAGCATCCTTGCGAACTAATCCTTATGGGGGATTTCAACCTTAACCTGCTGGATCAAAATTCTGCTTTGGCTGCAGATTTTTTGTCAATGATGCTTTCTGCGGGAACTCTACCTTCAGTTTGTATACCAACCCGAGTTACTGAGATGCATGCATCACTTATTGATAATATTTTTTCGTCACTAGATGTCTTAGATAATTCGGTGATGGTTAGTGATATTTTTGATCATTTGCCTGCTATTTCACGATATAGGACTGGTGATCGATCGCAGCGTAAAGCTTCGCCATCTAATCTCCCATTTTTCCGTTTTGGTGTCAGTGAGATCAGTCTACTTAAATCTCGTTTGACTGATCAGCCATGGGATAGTTTGGATTCTGAATCGGATTTTAACTGCTCTTTTGATTTATTTTATGATTCAGTAAAAGAAGGTATCCTAGAAGTTTGCCACCAGGATCCAGCGCCTCATACCTCGAAGAGGATAGTACTGCCGGATGACTCCAGGTCTCCATAAAAGCTGGAAAAGGAAAAATTATCTGTAGAAGCTATACAAGGCTTCGTCATCTGCTTCTCATCATCAGCGGTTCAAGGCCTATAGGAGTATATTTAATTCTCTGTGTCGGAAGGCCAAGTCTCAGTATTATCACAGGAAATTTTCTGAGTGTGGAAAGGATGTTGGGAAGACATGGAAAATTATTAATTCTGTACTTAGACCTACTCCCCCTCCGCCTTCAGTTCCAACAACGCTGATAGTCGATGGTAAAATTGTCCAAGGAGAAGAAAATGCTCAGCTAGAGCTTACGTCGTATTTTGCTAATATAGGAAAGACGACTGCTTCCTCTGTGAGCTCTACAACTCCTCGTTGAGATTTCAGAACCTATCTTGGACCCCCATGTTTAAAGTTAATGGTCTTGAACCATGTTTCTGAGTATGAGGTAGCTCGGATTGTAAATACACTTAAAGTTCATCGTCTTCAGGGCAGACAGAATTCCTACAAGGGTTATCCGTGCCGTTCTTCCTGCTATTCTCTCACCATTCACTAAGCTTGTCAATCTGTCTTTCGAGAAAAGAATTTTCCCTGAATCACTCAAGCCAGCTAAGGTTATAGTGCTGTATAAAGGTTGGTCCCGGAGTGATCCTGCTAATTATAGGCCAATTTCTCTTCTATTTGTTTTCAGCAAAATTTTTGAGAAGGCTATGCTATCCAGGCTTCTTAGTTTTCTGGATGTCAAAATTTTTTTTCCATGATTTCCAGTTCGGATTCCGAGCGAATCACTCTACAGAGCATACTTGCGTATCTCTCTTGAATTTCATTCATTCGGCAATAGATTTTGGTCTTATCCCGGCATCTTTATTTTTGGATGTTCGTAAAACTTTTTATTCTTTGAATCATCAGATTCTTCTTTGGAAACTATCGTACATTGGTATAAGATCAAATGTTTTCTCTTGGTTTGAATCATATCTTTCTGGTAGATTAATTTCAATTGATCCGCTTTTCTGGAGCCCTTCTGAAGTAGAATATGGCGTCCCCCATGGATCTGTTCTTGGCCCCATTTTATTTCGGATCTACGTCAATGATCTGATTTCAGCAGTCAAGAACACCAGTCCTCTAGTATGCTGCAATCTGTGTCATCCGAATGTCCCTTCGTGCCCAATGCTACTTCTAATGAAGATTGCCTCGTTGCTTTTGCTGACGACAGCGCTTTTGGGACTCTAGGGAAGACGGAATGTGATACCACGTCTAACCTGGTGGCAATATTCGAGAGAGTAGTTTCATGGTTTGAGGCGAATTACTTGGCCTTGAATGTTGCCAAGTCACATTTTCTTATTTTTTCTCGAGTTGGTGTAGCTATCCCTCAACTGACACAGCTTCAGGTCATGTCAAATGTCACAAGGCTCCTTGTGTAGACCAAAGAATCGGTTGGTCCGGTTTCTTGGTATCCTGCTTGATGAGAACCTTTCGTTTAGACACCATATAGCCATTATTAGGGTTAAGGTCTCACGGAGTTTGGGTGTCATTCGAAAACTCAAACACATCTTTCCTGGATCTATTCTGAAACTTCTTTTTTTCTGCCTTGTCCAGTCATATGTCCCTTATTGCCCCAGAGTATGGATGTCTACTTTTCCTTCTACACTGCGGTCGCTTTCTGTCATGTATAACAAAACACGGCGTCTGGTTATGGACACCAACCGTTCTTCACCAAGACCGCTTCTAAATCTACAGTCTATCTACATTCTTTCTTGTGCTTCTTTTGTTTTTCATCAGATTCATGGCAATCTTCCAAAATCTCTTCAAAAAACTCCTCAGTCTATTTCTGATTCAGCTCCATATAACCTTCGTTCGTCACATAATATCTGCATTCCTCCTACTCCCACTGTGCGGTCAGATTTCAATCCCCTCATTGCTTGTCATCGGGTTTGGAACTTCCTGCCTTCTTCAGTACAGAAATGCCACTCGTTTGGCAATTTCAAGGACCATTTAGTTAAGAATCAAACAGAATAGTTTTTTCTATTTTTATTTTATTTTATTTTTTTTTTATTTTTTTTTGTGGAGTTGATGTCCCCTGAATGTTTAGTTTTGTTTTATGGTGGTCTTCTCTACGCTATGACTCCCAGGCCTCAGGTAAGGTCTCTTTTTAATTTTATTTATGTTGTTTGGCGATTGATTTCTTTTTATGGTTGTTTGAATATATTGTATTTTCTTTTTTTCTCATTCCCCCTTGTATCCCTGGCCATGGAGCCTTTCGAGGGGGATTAGGAGTGTTGTGATTGGATTGTGTATGTATTGTTGAATAAAAACACTGAACTCTGAACTCTGAATTGGAATTGTGTATAAAAACCGGTACGAAATATTGCTGTCTAACGTTTAAATTGCACGACTGATGTACAATACCTCTAAAGTTACTCCCTCCTGATGTAATTTCCTGCCAAAAATGATCATGGTCAATCACCTTCCTCCTCCCCCCGTTCCCAACACCATCATCAAATTCTCCCTTGCAAACCCAATATATTTTACGATTTTTAATGGCCAATATGTCATCTGGTGATAGGAGCATAGGATAGTTTGTCTAACGAAGGCGTAAAATTGCACCGTTTGCTGTTTTGATTAGACTGACCAATGCCGAGCGTATGCAGTCTTCACCGCCATATGACTCAACCACATCCATCACTTGCATGGTATTATTGGAATCTCGTTGCACATGAGCGTAAGAGACCCCTATGGCTTCATGTATTTTAACACGATTTGGATTTGACGAATCGTACACGTCTGTGAGTTTCGCTTCGCAGTCTAAAGCGATCTTATTGCTCTGTAGGAGCGTGTTCTGGAAATTCTTAAAACGTAAGATTGCTCTATCTCCAATTACCGTTTCCACAGCCTGTTATCCATGACGTTTACAGTGTTTCATGTGATGCTTTAACTTTAAATCAGTCCAAAATCTGGATAGGCATGTCGGACAACAGTGACGTAACCCATTATTTTTACCTCACTTCAAACAATACTTATATCTGTAATTGGATTAAAATGTCCAATTGATTAAGGCTTGGTTGGTGGCAGAACGCTTCTTATCGGAACGCTGACCCTCCTCAAATTCTGTTTCATACTGTAACACCGTGACACCAATCTTTAAATGTGCATTAGCCCGCTCAAAAATATCTATTCCCTTTAATGTCACGGGAAATGGACCACTTAAACAATTAAAATCTACTACAGGGAACTTTGAACCCTCCATCCCATTAAATACTAATTCATCCAACTTTCTCTTAAATTGCATTATCGTGCAGAGGTCTATAGGTGGCAATCAAAAATTCATACTTGAAACACTGTAGCCTCGCATCGAAACAGATTCGTTGTATCCCCTAAAACCCTCTAAATCTGAATGACATTTTAAAACTATAGCCCTCTCCCCACCACCTCTTAAAATGAAATCCTTTTTAAATCTACAAATATTAACGTTTAAACTCTCAATAAATAAAACCACCGACCCGCTACCCCCTTCGTTATAATAAATACACTTTAGTTTGAATGCAACTAACCCAATCTAAAAAAACTTCCTCATAATTTGATAAATGCGGGCGAATTGCCAACATCTATGTGTGCAAGTACTTCGAATACAGCTCACTCGAATTTTCATTTAAAAAAATATTTTTAGTGCTATTGATGCTTTTAAACTCTCCCTTCCACCCCACACCCCCATCTATTTTTCAAGAGGGGCTCGAATCTTGTTAACATATAAATGGGTAATGTCCAGGGGATGTGTTATTATATTCCCTGACGCTAAAGAGCTAAAAGGGTCACCGAATTTGGTGCTGTAGACTTTTGTATGGTGCAAGGCAGAGTTGGAAAGAAAAAATCTGGAAGTTGGAATACTTTTTGGGGTATTTTATCATTACTACTACTACTACTACTAGTATCATTAATCTCAATGATAGGGAGTGGCATAGAATCGTAAATAACACCACCCCCAGTCTGTTCAATTGCATTAGTAGGGCGTAGCGTAATATCACCCAGGTCACTTAATATGTCTTCCAGGGTGTTTGGGAATAGCTGATCAAGCCAGCCTGTATTGTCTTTTGACGGAATTTCTTTGTGAGGACCCGGTTTAGATGCACTAGTACTACTACTATCACCTAAATGTTCTTTCATAAATCTATCTGTCCATTCCGGGTCCTCCATCATGTCTGTGTTACAAGTTAAATCATCTAGACTGGCAATGTCCCCAAAAAAATCATTTAAAAAACCCCCATGCCACTCCATATTATCAACAACTAGAGTATCCTCATCCCTAAACACTATTGGCGGTGCAATGATTGGCTCAGGTCCGCTAATAATAGATGCTTCATGACCTGACGGTGATGGTGGTGCTAATTTATTAATCTATAGAAATAAGGGTTTATTTTTCATGTGAAATATCCATTATTTTAAAGAGTTAAAAGACTATGTCAATTTTTCACCCCCCTCAGAACTTAATTCCTCTCTTAGCATTATATTGACTAAATACTTACCCCACCCCTCACCCATATAAATTAGCCAAATAGAGCTTAATCAATTCTGTATTTCACCATATTTATGTTATTAATTACACTAAAAATAATTGAACAGAAAAAAAGCCCGAAAAAATATTCACTAGTTGGTATAGCACACACAACGCGACGTTTGGGGTAATAGCAATAAAGTGCAATAAAAAAAAATATTTGTCAAGGAGCTGCGATTAGTTCAGTAAGAAGCAATAACCTATTTCACATGAAGCATTTCAAGTCGAGTCCTATGTTTACCGGGTACTAAATAAGTACCATTTTTCACCCCCTCAAAAGTTAATTCCCCCTCCTAGCATTATATTGACTAAATACTTGCCCTCACCCCTCACCCATATAAAGTAACCAAATAGAGCTTAATCAATTCTATATTTCACCATTTTTATGTGATTAATTACACTGAAAATAATTGAACAGAAGAAAAGACGATAAATATTCACTACTTGGTATAGCACACACAGCGCAACGTTTGACTAATAGCAATAAAGTGCAATAAAAAAATATTTGTCAAGGAGCTGCGATTAGTTCAGTAAGAAGCAATAACCTATTTCACATGAAGCATTTCAAGTCGAGTCCTATGTTTACCGGGTACTAAATAAGTACCATTTTTCAACCCCCTCAAAACTGAATTCCCCTCCCCATATTATATTTACAAAATACTTGCCCCCATCCCTCACCCATATAAAGTAGCCAAATAGAGCTTATTCAATTCTATATTTCACCATTTTTATGTTATTAATTACACTGAAAATAATTGAACAGAAAAAAAGCCCGATAAATATGTACTAGTTGGTATAGCACACACAACGCGACGTTTGGGGGAATAGCAATAAATTAAAAAAAATATTTGTCAAGGAGCTCCCATTAGCACAGTAAGAAGCAATAACCTATTTCACATGAGGCATTTCAAGTCTAGTCACATGTTTACCGGGTACTAAATAAGTACCATTTTTCACCCCCCTCAACACTTGATTCCCCTCCCCGTATTATATTGACTAAATACTTGCCCCCATCCCTCACCCATATAAATTAGCCAAATAGAGCTTATTCAATTCTATATTTCACCATTTTTATGTTATTAATTACACTGAAAATAATTGAACAGAAAAACAGTCCGATAAATATTTAGTAGTTGGTATGGCACACACACAACGCGACGTTTGGGGTAATAGCAATAAAGTAAAACAAAAAATCTGTCAAGGAGCTCCCATTTGCACAGTAAGAAGCAATAACCTATTTCTAATGCAGCATTTCAAGTCTAGTCACATGATTACCGGGTACTAAATAAGTACCATTTTTCACCCCCCTCAAAACTTAATCCCCTCCTAGAATTATATTGATTAAATTCTTGCCCCCCACCCCTCACCCATACATAGTAGCCAAATAGAGCTTAATCAATTCTATATTTCACCATTTTTATGTTATTAATTACACTGAAAATAATTGAACAGAAAAAAAGCCCGATAAATATTCACTAGTTGGTATAGCAGACACAACGCGACGTTTGGGGTAATAGCAATAAAGTAAAATAAAAAAAAATTGTCAAGGAGCTGCGATTAGTTCAGAAAGAAGCAATAACCTATTTCACTTGAAGCAATTCAAGTCTAGTCACATGTTTACCGGGTACTAAATAAGTACCATTTTTCACCCCCCCTCAAAACTTATTTCCCCCTCCTAACATTATATTGACGAAATACTTGCCTACCCTCACCAATATAAAGTAGCAAAATAGAGCTAAATCAATTCTATATTTCATCATTTTCATGTTATTATTTACACTGAAAATAATTAAACAGAAAAAAACTATAAATATCCACTAGTTGGTATAGCACACACAACGCGACGTTTGGGGTAATAGCAATAAAGTAAAATAAAAAAAAATTCAAGGAGCTGCGATTAGTTCAGTACGAAGCAATAACCTATTTCACATGACGCATTTCAATTCTAGTCACATGTTTACCATGTACTAATTAAGAACCATTTTTCGCCCCCCCCCCCTCAAAACTTAATTATCCTCCCACACCCGTTTCTTCAAGACCCCTACTCCTTTTTCCTATGCGAAATTGTGAGCGCAATATAAAGTTGAAACCTATCTGATAAATGGGGCTTACCTTGGAAATTACAGGTAGGTCGGTAGAAACTGTTCGGGGTGCGAAGTGGATTACACTATACCTCATGGAATTCATAGATCTGATTATGTCCCTGTCAGGGCTAACCAGCCCGGCATCCATCTTCAACTGCTTTTGGCATGGTGTTTGAATACCAGTGTCCTGGAATAAAAATTAATTTTAGTTTGTTTGTTTTTTTTTCCACTATTTAACTTGTAATCCTAAAGGCTTAAATCATCTTAAAACACATCGAATAAATAATGGTAGTCCTAGATGGACCCTAAGCACGTTATATTTAAAATATGATACGTAAAGAAAAGAAAAAACATTTTGTCTGTTTACTTCATCTATTATTTATTCAGAATATTAATCGGGAGCGCCCCCTTATAACCGTATAGACTGTATAGACCTAGCTTATAACCGTATAGGCCTAAACCATCCTAAAACACATATAAAAAAGAATACCTCTTCAATATATGATAAAAGAAAAAAAAAGAAAAATTTGTAACTATTAGCTTCGTCTATTATTTATTCAGAATAGTAATGGAGAGTAGCACCCCCACCTCCCCCAAAACCAAAGCTCACTCAACACATTAAAACACATACACTAAATTATTAGATTAAATGGGCCCCCCTCGATATGTACCTCCAATTATAACCCGAGAAATCCTAATGGCTTTTACATATGGATTTAAAGGGATGGTTTGCGTCAGATAATTACAGGAGCTCGCTTTTCAGTGCGAAACCCAGATGATAGATAGTAAATAGGTATCGATAGGATAAAAGTCACGAATACAAATCAGAATAGATTTAAAGGGAGGGTTTGCGTCAGGTAATTACAGAAGTTCGCTTTCTCTGCGAAACCTGGATGATAGATAGTTAGTAGGTAACTATAGGAAAAAAGTCTCAAATAAAAAGGAATAATATATATTCACTTACCATCAGGATTCTTTTGCTGTTCTCCATTAGAAAAACGAATAAATTTAATTGTAATATGCTTAATATAAGTTCTATCAATCAACTGATACAGAAAGACCAATTTGCTCCATATTTATAGCAAGAAAAACACGAATATAAGCTCTCCAGCTGTAAACTAGTATTTCTAGAATGAAACCATCCTTTGAACATGTAATATAAGGAACTTTAATTTTGAATACTGAACCAGGAAAAAAGCACATGTTATGGTGATAGATGAATGAACTTGCTAAAGAATATATCGTCTAAACCAGTCTGATTACATTACAAAATCTCGTCCATAGTTCCAAATATAACATGTTTGATCACTTTATAGGTCTATAATATAGAGGGATTGGTCGGTTTTTGCAATGTGCTCGTCAAACTACACTGTATATTCTTGTGCTCGTGAAATAGCAATATAGGTTACTACTTAAGTGAAGATGAAAAGATGACCATGGGCAACGAACAGATCGATCAAGAATTCACTTATCTTGGTAGTATTATTAGTAAAGACGGTGGGTGCAGTGAAGATGTTGAAAGTAGAATAGCCAAGGCCCAGCAGTTTTTTTCACAACTAAAAAAAAAAATGGAAGGATAGGAAAATAAGTCTTCGAACCGAGAATAGAATGGTCAAATATGGCTCTGAAGCATGGGTGCTCTAAAAAACGGACGAACATTTCCTAAATTTTTTCCAGAGAAGTTGTCTACGGAATGTTTTGGGTACCCGATTGAGCGACCGTATATCAAACAGTAGGCTGTACGAAAAGTGTAGTTCAATTCCGCTTTCTAAGGCTATAATAAGATAAAGGTTGAGATGGCTAGGACACGTTCTGCTGATGAAGGATGACAGATTACCAAAATTGTCCTTTTCGACCATCTATCTAAAGATAAACAGAAAGCAGGTCGTCCTTGGTTGTGGTGACAAGATGTCGTAAGGAAATATTTAAAAGAACTTGGAACTTCCTGGGAGGGTATAAAAAGAAAGGATTTGAATATATAGGGATGTTGGATGAGCTTGCGTAGCTTTGTTGGCCCCGGATGGCTCGGTGATGCAGTGGTTGTTAGTAGTAGTACCAGTAATAGTTTATCAGATATTTGATCGAATTAGAACCGTTAGGGTAAATAAATGAGAAGTGTATAAATGTTTGATACCGTTTCAAGACAATAGACTCGGAAGATAAAAAGTCAAAAATAAATAATAATAATTATAATAATATATAATAATAATAATAATAAATACTTACTATGGTTTACAAATGGACTAAAATATAAAAATATTCTTTTTTTCCAGAAGATACAAAATTCTCGAGAAGACAATCTTGATAAAGCCAAGGAAAACTTGATCTTTTTAACTTTTTTTTCTGAACTAACCGCAATGTTCATTTACGCCCCTATAACTTAAGTCATTTTAATATCTATGTTATTTTAAGCCCAATCCGGTTTGTGTCCCTCGTTTTTACCTCTACTTATAGAGTTCTGAGAAAAAAACGTGATTGGCCCGAGAAAACACGTCACAAAGATAAACCAATGGGATTAAAGTCCACTTTTTAAAACTGGAGCATTAGACGGCAATTCTCTTTTTTCTTTGGTTAAACTGTTTTTCCAAAAAAAGTAAATATTCTCTTTTTTCTATCAGAAAAAAATTCTCCAACAAAAAAATACGGTTGTATTTTTTTCCTGTTAAAAGTGCCTAACGCGTTGGCGGCTTTACAAAACTTACCAGAGTTTCATAACGGTTAATTTAAGATTTAAAAAAATTTAAAGCAGTCATTTTTTTTGTAAAAAATATTTCCAAGGTATTCGTGATTTCAAACTAACGTATGTTCTTAAAACTAACATTAGCGTATTGGGAGCCAGGGAAATGGCAATGGTCTGGTATGGCTTTGCAACGCAGACACTTCAAAATTGAAGAAGGTATTTTAGACAGGTAAATACCCAGGATTATTTTTTTGTGGGGGGGGAATTAAAAAACGAGAGAGGGGAAGAATATCTTTTGACAACTTGAATGAGGAGGTCCAGTAAATTAAAAAAAAATTAGTCTCTTGGGGCAGGGCTGACCCCTTAGGTGCCATCCCTTTACCTACGTCCCTGATTCTCGATTTTTCCAGGAGAAGTGTCTAAGAATAATTCTAGGTATTGTTTGATTAACTGCTTTACAGATTATGAAATAAAACATTTTTTTAAGCAAAAGTAAAGAGCGAAGCTATGTCTTGAGCAGAGCAAAAAAAATAACAACAAAAATTATAATAAGCAATGAACTAAAATTAAAAGAATCAGATATTAGACGTAATAACAAATGAAACCAATAATGAAATTATAGTTTACCAAAAATAAAACTGATGTTTAACAAAACAGGTTACACGAAAACATAACTCCCATACCCAGGTTTACACGAAAAAGTCTTTGGTGTAATTTTTCCAGATTTGTTTTTTTTTTAACAAAGATACAACATTTTTAACCATTTTATAGTTTCTAATGTTATATCTTTATTAAAATAAAGTAGAGGTCAAAGTTGGGAGTAAGTTACAAACTTACTGTAATACTTGTATAATAACACTTAATACTTACTGTAAGTATTGGAAAATTGAAGAGGTCCACCACTGCCTTCCCCTGAAGGATAGCCCATGCCTATATACTATCCTGAGGTAGACCCCATTCACCCCCCCCCCCACCAATAAAAATTCTGGAGCTACGCCGCTTATAGATATTTAATGTGGTTATAAATAATATAGTTTATTTTCTAACGTTTTTAATTGTTTTTATGGTTTCATTTTTATTTTATTTTGCCTTCGCTTTGAAATTTCTGAAATCATTCTTTGTTAATCACTTTTTATGGTTTCAACTTTTTATTTTCCTTTTACTTTGAAATCACTTAAAATATATATTGGTTTCAGTAAAGCGCGAATGACACTCGCGCTATAATTTGTATGCAAGGGAGGCGACTTCCCAGTTTGTATATTTAGTAAGTAGCTACTCAAGTAGCTAAAAGAAAATAAAGAGCCTGATTTATTCCTCAATATATTTAATCCATGTTGACAAAAAAAAGTGGGGAAAATCATGCTTTTCCCCTTTTCTTTCGTTTAAAAAGCTTTAAACTGTATTTCATTGACAACAATATGTATTTTAAACAATTTAGTTTTTTGAGGGCGATATCCAGGATAGTTTTCGGCAAAGATGGTTTGTTTCGCTCAAGGGGGGCCGCAATAAGCTTTATAAAACACATCAAAATTTGTTTATTTGAATTTTTGTTGCTTGTTTACGAGTAGAATTGAGCCCTTGGGCAAACTTGATAATGCTAGTACTGCTATTTACTAGTTATTTACTTACCAGTTCTATTAAGTATAAACTTTCTAAAAAAATTTCTAACTTTCAAAACTTTTGAAAAACTTCCAAAACTCATCAAAATTTGCTTTTGTTGCTTTTGAAGCCCAATAACACCCTTCACTTTGGATATGGATTTGAGTTTCAATTTGACAAAACATCCATTTTTTTTTAATTTTGTGTTCGCTTTGAAATCGGTTAAAATATTCATTACTTTCAGTAATATATAATGCTTTCAGTAACATCGCTTTCAGACACATCATGCTATAATTGGGTTGCAAGTAGGACGAATTCCCAGTTCATATATATAGTAATTTCTGTTCGTTTAAATTTGAGTTTAATATCAGTTTTATTTTGGGATACATTGCAAGTTTATTCTTGGTTTTATTTCTTCTTTAACTTTAATTTTATTTGTTGTTTTTTTTTTTACTATAATTGGGGTACAAAGCTGATAACTTTCCAGTTCATATATCTAGTAATTTCTGTTCGTTTTGAGTTTCTGAGTTAGAACGTAAACCAGAACATATGTACCGGGAGTAAAACACGATGTATTTAAAATACCAAAATAAAGTTCCTTTCTAAAGATAATTCCGATTTCTTATAATTAAGCTAAATCTAGTTGCAAAAATGAAAAGTTCTTAATCAGCAAAAGAGAAATTGCATTTCTAGCTTCAGTCAGACAACGGCGCTAGTCGTTCGAATTTCGCTAAGATAATTAGTAGCAAAAACAAAATGCTAAGCACGATATTTCTAAGGAAGTTTAAATGGCAAAAAACTGTGTGAACTCCTGAATCATCTGAAAAATCTTAAAGAGATTATTGGACGAAGATTTGCGTCCTTGGGTCGCTTGAGCCAATGGCAGGCAGTCCCTAGAGCGCAGGACGAAAGAACTGCGTTTGGGAGTGGGGGTAAATGTGTTTTTTAATTTGAATATGTATTGAGACTTAAGACGATTAGTACCGCAAATAATCTCGGTCACCAATTTATTTGTCTTTGAAGTGACCCGTTGCTGTACAACTAAGTATGTAAGTTCAATAAATCTATTGTCCTTTCTTATCTCTGTTTATTCCATTTTATATGTCTGTATTTAGCCTATATAGCTAATTAGTTCGCCATATCGTGTGCCAAGAAAAACTTCAATGGTACAAATGGCGCGTGTCGGAAATTGGAGGAAGACTGCGAACTAGTTAGGCTGTTTAAACTTTGTAATTCAAATTTGATTTTTGGGGGGATACAGACATATAAGAAAATTAATTAGGCCTATTACCGCTAAGCTACTACAGGGAAACCCTTTAGAATATCTCATAGGAGATAATAGAGTCCCCCAAAATAGGCTAAGTAAAATTTTAAGTTGATATAAACGCAAAAAAAAAAGATGGAAGAAATCAGTGAGTTATTAATAGTGCAAAAGTTAGTCGCCAAAAATATAGAGATTGCAAAATCTATCCCGGAATACAATGGTCAATCAGATATTGACGAATTTAATATCCAATTGACCCAGTTTGTACAATTAACAAAAACAGACGTTGGAGCATTAAAAGACATGCTGCTTCTACGATTAAGAGGCCAGGCCTTAACCTTTCTAAAACAGGTCGAACATACCATAGGAAATAACGCCAACTTGCCAATAAATACGGTTGATGACTTGTTAAAAGCATTCAAAGAGAGATTTATAGAAACCAGTTCAATAAATAAATTAAAACATGGAGTAGTGAACTTTGATTTTTCACAAAATATAAGGGAATATCTGGATAATATACGCATTTCTGTAGAAGCAAAATACGGAAGTGGTTCGGGGCAACTGTATGAAAAAGTCATACTAAATACCTTTTTGCAAGGGCTACCCCCGAAACTATATAGAGTAGTAATATCCAAGAATATTCAGACGTTGGATCTTGCAGTCCAAGAGGTAGAACGATTAATCGAAGTTGATAAAATGGTTGCTAATCATAGTAATGCAAAAATAAATAGCTTAGGCGACTCAAACGCGAACCCAATCTTCAAGGGCGATCAAGCATCCCCCAATTTCTTTTCAAGGGATAACTCCCCAGTAGCACAAAGAAACAAAACGCCAGAACCCGCTAGGCAGAAAACAGTACGTTTTCAGCCCATTAACCCTACAATAATAAGGTGCTATAACTGCAATCGTGTTGGCCACATAGCAAGAGAGTGCCACTACGTCACCAATCCCATACCAAGAAATGCTGTCGGTAATACGCAAAATTACGGTAACCATTTGTTCAGAAGAACAAATTTTAGCACCGGTCGTGCAATAGGCTATAGCCAGGGGGGATTGCGCCAATCAGTACCTTATAATGCGTACCAACCAAATTTGTATAGCCCTTTCCCCAACAGGCAAATTAATTACCGGTTTGAAAACCCAAATACTCGCCAAGGTCAATATAATGCGAGAATGCAATATAGAAATCATGAAGATTTGCCGATGAGAAATGAAAATTTTACAAGCCAACGGCACTGGCAGTCAACGCCAGCAAATGGCACTGACACGAGACATCCACGCTACCATAATAATACATGGCAAAGACAGGCAGACGTAAATCATTTAAATATGCCTACGGAACCTAATACGTCTGAATATCTATTACAGGCACCGACAAATGAAATAAATTCTCAGGGAAACGCTTCAGGCCCCTCAGAAACATAAGTTGGACCCCGAGGGTGCCAGGGATATTTAATAGGTCCAAAACAATACTAGTGCCTTCTTGTAGTGATATTATTAACAAGTTACCTATATTTAATGATTTTTGTGTAGAAAACGTTTACTTTACGGCCTTAGTTGACAGTGGTGCTACTGTAAATATCATAAACTCTTGCGTATTTAATACGTTGCCTCTGCACATTAGGCGACAAAAGAACCCTAATAATCCCAATTTAACAAGTGTTACAGGCCATAAATTAAATGCAAAAGGGTCAATTTGCCTAAACGTAAAAAGAGACAACAGAACCTTCATGACAAATTTTATTATATGCGATAATCTCCCATATGATGCTATTATAGGGGCAAATTTTCTAAGGTCTAATAGAATACTATTAGACGTAGCCAACGAGAGGTTGGTCTACCCAGCTAAGGTGGAGGAAAAAGTTTCTACCTTAAGAAATCGTAACAGAGGTTACGAAGATAACATAACAGTAAACAAAATTTCTAATGGTATAATGTCGAAGTATTTTGAACCTCATGTCTCGCAAAGACAGGGCATAATTGGAAATTTATTCAATTATCCTGAGAGATATCGCAGAAATGAAGTAAATTTAAATAATAACAGTATTGAATCTGCGAAAATAAAAATAGGAGATATGCGACAGTACAGATCAAATGAAATTAAGAAAATAGTGGAATTGTGGAAAAACATAGTAAAACCCAACGTGACGCCACAAGATGCCGCAATGGCGCAGCATAGCGCCAGTATGAATCTAATAAACAATGAAAATGAAGAGAAATATTACGGATTTGCGATAAGGAAAACAAAAGTCCCTCCCAAAACGATGCAAAAAATTCAAATATCACAAATGATCGAGCCAACAATTAGCAAATCAGAAATATGGTTTGCGACACCGTCTGAAATACCCGAAAATCTGTCATGCGAGGAACAGATTATATCTTATGACCAAGGGGAAGGTTTTATTTGGGTAACCAATAACCATGAAAACGATACAATTACAATTAAAAAGGGGACGTGTTTAGTCCAAATCCAGGTTTTAACGGAAAATGATTTAAATAAATGGGAAAATTCTAAAAGAAACCTAGTTAACGGTATTAAAACTTCAAATAACGAATATCCTTTGACTAAATCGCAGTTTTTAAACAAATTTAAAATGGATCATATTACGGATATGGAACTTAAGAAAAAGTTATGCGAATTATTATGGAATTTTAAGGATGTATTTTCTGCATCTGAGAATGATATCGGTCTGATCCCATTTTATCAGCATTCAATTTTAACGACTGGTAATCCCGTAGCAAAACAGCCATATCGTGTGCCATATAAGCACAAAGAGTGGTTAAAAAATAAAATCCATGAATTAGAAAGGAACGAGATTATACGCCCAAGTATAAGCCCGTATAGCGCACCAGTGATCCTAGTACCAAAAAAGAATGGAGATTTTAGGCTCGTTGTAGATTATAGGGCTCTCAACAAACAAGTAGTTAGCGATAAATTTCCTCTACCAAGAATAGACGAAATTCTTGACTCAATTTCAAGCAAAAACAAAATTTTCACTTCTTTGGACCTTACCCAAGGCTACCACCAAGTGAAAATAGCCGAAAAGGATGTCCATAAAACTGCATTTTCAGCATCCGAATATGGATCTTATGAATACTTGAGAGTACCATTTGGGCTTAAAACAAGTTCAAGCGCGTTATGTAGACCCCTATTGCACCTGTTAAGAGGATTAAAGAATATAATTCATTTTGTTGATGATATTATATGCGTGGGGGAAAACACTGAGCAACACTTAGCAACTTTAGCTAAGGTGTTCGAGAAGTTCAGGCAAGGCAATTTAAAATGCCGGCCTGAGAAAGTAAATTTATTTCAATCCAAAATTAAATTTTTAGGAGTAGTAGTGACCCAGGGAGAGATATCCCCAGACCCTGATAAAATTAAATGTGTTGAAAACCTCAAGCCCCCCAGAACTATGAAAGAATTAAGGGGAATTTTAGGACTTACTGGCTACTTTAGAAAATTCGTACGCAATTATGCCCAAATTGCGAAACCCCTCACGGAATTAACTAAAGGGAACTCCCATAATGTTACCTGGTCCCAGGAAGCTCAAACTTCCCTAGACCGTCTCAAAAAGGCACTCACTTCTGAACCAATTTTGTCACTCCCTGATTTCGAAAACGGAAAATTCATCGTTACCACTGATGCTAGCTCAAAGGGCATAGGCGCTATCCTTTCGCAAACAATCCCAGTAGAAAACCCTAACCCTCTACAGGGAACACCTAAACAAATAGAAAAAGTTATATGCTATTCAAGTAAAACTTTATCAAAAGGCGAAAGTAGTTATTCCGCCACAAACTTAGAATTACTATCTATTATCTACCACTTGGACAAATTTAGACATTATTTAATTGGTAGAAAATTTATATTACGATCAGACCATAAAAGCTTGCAGTACCTGCACACATTTAAAAATCCCACGGGCATTCTAGCTAGATGGATTATGAAAATCCAAGACCTAGATTATGAATTTGAACATTTAAGGGGAAAACAAAACGCAGCTTGCGACTTTTTGAGTAGATATCCAGAAAATGACCCGTCGGAAACTGAAGAAAATGAAGTTAATGCTATCAATGCTAAAAGCAAACATGGATGTAAGAAAAACAAAGTCAAAGACGCAGTAAAAGAAAATAAGATTAACTATTGTCCCTTGTCTTTGGAAAATATAAAAAGAAAGCAAAAAAGGACGAAATGTGCGTAGCACTAATTAATTATTTTGTGAATGATGAGGCGTTACCGGATAAATTCAAAACTCTTAGAAAAGAGATAGATAATTTTTACTACGACCTTGATGAAGAAATACTGTGTAGGATTGTGACTGCTGAGACAAATAGAAACCAAACCTCGATAATACCTGTATTACCACAAAACTTGATAGGGCCTGCATTTGAATATTTTCATTCGGACACAGGTGGACATTTAGGAGTTATGAAAACGTTCCATAAGTTAAAACAATACTTTTACGTACAATCGGCACTGACAAAACTTAAAGAATTTGTAAGTACATGCGAAGCATGTAATTTGAGAAAAATCCCCCCAGCTTATCCAAATCCTCCAATGGGAAGGGTCCCAGTAGCAAAGTACCCCTTCGATATTATCTCATTTGACCTATTCGGGACAAATGGAGGCTTACCTGTTTCTAGCAGAGGCCATACTTGTATTCTTTCGGTTGTAGATCATTTTTCCGGATTTACTTTTGCAAAAGCATTAAAAAATCAAGGTGCTTATGCCACAAGTAAGGCATTAGCAAAATTATTTTTACAATTTGGCATTCCTAATAAAATTTTGAGCGACAACGGGAGCAATTTTGTTGCAAAAGTAACAAAAGATTTAATGAGTTTCCTTAATATAGAGAAAATGGTGACAGCGCCGTACCATCCACAAGCTAATGGCAAAATAGAAAACAGACATAAAATATTTTCGAACGTTCTAAGTATTTATACGAAAGACAATAGGAGCGACTGGGATAAATTCTTACCTTACTTAACTAACGTAATCAACACTGCTTATTCCGAAGCAACCAAAGACAATCCATTTTATTTACTTTTTGGTCGAGATTTTAGAGTCCCATATAATGAGATTATTGAGTCTCGGCAGTATTATAACGACTCAGAAGATTATAAACAAGAATTCATAAATAGGATGAGGAAAACTTATAAAATAGTTAGGCAAGAGTTGGAAAAATGTAAAATAAACCAAGAACTAAGAAACCAACCCAAAGTTAAGGGGAATATAGATTTCAAAGTAGGAGACTTCGTTTACCTAAAGAACGAGGCGAAAACGGAAGGAAAAAAACTTTCCAACAAATATTCTGGGCCGTACAGAATAGTCAAAAAGTACGATAATGAATATACCTTTAAAATGGAAAACCCCGATAGTGGAAGAACTTACAAGGCGCATGTTAGCCGAATAAAAAGAGCCAAATTTCCAGAGAGATGGGTATCACAGCCCTCCTCTACTGATTCGTCAGATTCGGAAAATGAGCCCCCTAGGTCAAGATTGGCAGAGCTAAAACCTTTCAATTTTAAACAAGATTATTTTGAAAATGACAGTGATGAACAAAACTTTGAAGAATTTTTGGCAATGGAAAATCTAGTTGTTCCTAAGAAAAAATCCCTAATACCAGGATTTTTTCCTGAAATAAAAACGCCAAAAAGTCCAAAAAGTTATTCATCGGCAAACGCAGGAGATTTAGATTATACAATATCTCCAAAAACCCAATTCTTCCCCGATAGAATTTCGACACCATGTCCCCCCAAAAGATTTCCAGACGATATGGTTTCCCCTGCTACACCAATAGAAAGGCCCCTGTCTTTACAGGAAGAATTAAACAGAGCTGTAGAAACCCCCGGTATTACTGTAAAGAAAACTCCTCCCAAAGATTTAACTAAAACAAACCTGCGAGAAGCTATGGATTTAATAAACTTTCCCATAAAAACGAGTCAAAGTACATTGCCCGGGAATAAAACTCCAAAGGATGACCAGCAAGGTCAATATCATGATATAACTGTGTCCAAGGTCAAACCTAAACACGACTGGACGTGGACTTCACGGAGGGAATCCCTATTGCAAAGAATTCCCCATCCCCCTGAAGACATGGCCTTCAAACAATGGAGGAACCCCGCAAAAACTATTGATTCCTCCCAAAACTCTCAAGAATCTTTCAAATCCCCCGAGTTGAGAACTCAAGGCGAAGACTTAGAGAATAAACCTTCTACTTCCAGGGGAGTAGAAATTTACGAAGGAATGGCAGGTGATACCACAAAAAGTGCCACCTCTAAAAGTTCCAATCCGGATTCGTCAGAAACTAGTTCCGAAGAGTCTGATGGTGAATCAGGCCAAATAGTAGCTAAAGAAATAGAGAAATCAAGGCCGACCTCAGCAGCCGCACACGGGAAACAAACGAAATTAAAAGGGCAAGAATTTTTGAAAAAACAATACAAAAAGTTTGACCTTATTTCGCTAGACAAACCGAAAAAGAAAAAACCGCAAGAAACAGAGGAGAAAATAACGACACAGTCAGGTAGAACGGTTAAAAAACCTGACAGATGGAAATATCCCTAATTAATGTAAAGACAAATTTCAAAGATATGAATTTAACACCATAATAAATTCAAAAGTGTGCAAGTAAAGTTAACCAAGTCAATATTAATGAAAAAAAAAATAAATAAATAAAATAAAATAATACGAGTAATGTCAAAACGTTGACGATCACAGAAAATAACCAAAGGTAGGAAGCTAGTGGTCTACTGAAAACGACAACTGGCGTTGGACCACGTCTTGTGGGAAGCCTGGGGAGGAACTCAAGGCCCATGATTGTTTTTTGTAATTTCTTTTTTTAACGACCGTAGGAAGGGATATTTCTCAGTCCTTCAAGTGTAAGAAACTAGTCTTCTTATGCCAATCAGGGCCAGTCAAAGCAATACTTAAAGGTTGAATAGAAACTTCAGTGAGCTAAGTTTTCGTTTTTGGATCTGAATGCTTTGAAAGAGAAACAGAGAGTTTACTTTCTTATAGCTCCGAGGCGAAAAAAAAAAAGAAAAAAAAAGAAAAGCTTTTTAATTTCATTATATTATATCAATGACGTATGCTGTCCTACAGCTCTGTGTTAAACATTACTTCCAAACAGAAACAGAGACATTAATGTCTTTAGCTCCTTGGCGAAAAATTTAATTCCACTAGTTTATATCTATGACATATACAATAACAGAGAGATCACTGTTCTATAGTTCTGTGACAAAAATGTCCTTTAATTTCATTGGTTTATCTATGACATATATTGTGCTCTAATTTTTGTGAAATATTTTCGCAAGTCAGTCACGTTATATCTTACCTATACTGAATCAGGTCCCCTCAGATTTTCTATGAAAAATCGACCCATGTCCTAACCAAGATGGATATTATCAAAAAAAAAAACAAGAAATTATCAGTACGGAAGCGTCTAATTATATGAAATATTTTATCTTAGTGCAGATTATAATTATTTTAGGCCTACCAGTGTAATTATGCGCCGCAAGTGCTTATTCATGTGTTTCTTACTCGAGAAATATAATGTTTCTTACTCGAGTAATATATGTACCAATAGCCAACTATTGGTAACTATAACCAAACAACCTATGGTACGTTTATATGTAGAATTTCACGACGGATGTGAAATTATATCTCAATAATAATATGTAAAATTTTAAAACCATTTAATCAGTTAAGATATATGGATTGAAACCCTGTGTATGTCCAATGGCGACTAAGTAAAACCCACAAGGAATTCCCTATTAATGTGAAGGTGTTTCTCGCTTAACGGATTCTAATAAGACTTTAATATAATATTTATTTATTTAGTGCTGAAGGATTTGCTCAAACAATAGCCTTCTAAAAAGATATTGATGTCAGTTCTTCATTATGCTTATATTCTTTGCCAAGCATCAACTGGAATCTACGCGAACAAGCTTGGAAATCCTGCATCTAATGACCTTATTCGAAAAGCGAATACGAGGCACCAATGTTGACTTGCAATTACGGAAGAATCCTGAGACTAAGAACCTCTGCATTTCAGCCGTTAAACCCGGAGCCCCATGAGAACGTCTAAGCCAAGAAATAGGGAAGACATCAGAAAACTAGTGGG
The DNA here is from genome assembly GCA_027921565.1 of Artemia sinica. NCBI lineage: Eukaryota > Metazoa > Arthropoda > Branchiopoda > Anostraca > Artemiidae > Artemia > Artemia sinica. The sequence goes on along the minus strand of CM051258.1, from coordinate 8,137,297 downwards.
TATAGAGGTCTCCACTAGTCCTTGTTACGTCTTGTTCCCTCATTGTAGTATCGTTTGCGTAAAACCGTGTGGTTATGACGCTGCAACATGCGTTTCTTATACAGCGCGGACTTGCGTGAACAATGCAGGCATGAAAAAATATTGTAAAAACAGACCTCAAACTTAATAATGTAGGGTAAATTATGTTTATTTAATATCGATATTTTCGTTATCAAAACAAATTTGAAGAAATTTCTGTTTTAGATTTTCATTGTGAGTACTAATATTAGTGTATTTATTTAATTCTGTCTCATAGCTAAGAAATTATAACCCAATTAATGCGTGAATTATTGTATATGTATTTACTTCAAAGAACATGTGATTCTGCCGCGTTGTTTTTATTACAGGAAAGTAAATGGACACTTTGGTCATTGAGTATTACAATAAGCTGCCCAGTACAGATACGACCCAGTAACATCTATTTTCATCATATCTCAACCAACGAAGAGTACTCACCATGACTCCAGGCAACTTCATCGCAGCTTCGTCTACGAAAACAACAGTTACCTTCGATCGTCGTTTCTTCGACTATGAACCATATTATGTATCAGGTAACACTATATTTGAACCTCAGTATCAAGTGCTTTAACGAACTATATAATCGCATAAACAATGAGAAACCCATCGGCCAGTACAAGATATAAATACGTAGATATCGCTGTTGATACTCACTATGGACCCCATAATAATTTGACAGTATAGTGATGATATTTGAAGCTAAACGATATTAAACAATATTTAAAGTTAAATGATACTTAAAGACATTTGAAGATATTTGAAGATGAAATTAAAGACAATTTGAAGTTTAATTCTGAGAACTCCATCAATCAGCACATGATAAACGATATTCGAAGTTAAAAGATACTTAAAGACATTTGAAGATATTTGAAGATGAAATTAAAGACAATTTGAAGTTTAATTCTGAGAACTCCATCAATCAGCACACGATAGACGATATTTGAAGTTAAATGACACTTAAAGACATTTGAGGATATTTGAAGACAAAATTAAAGAAAATTTGAAGTTTAACTCTGAGAACACCATCGAGCAGTACAAGATAAACGATATTTAACGATATTTGAAGTTAGCTGATAGTTGAAGAGGTTCGAAGTTGAATTTAAAGACAATATATTAAGAGAGTCACTATAATATGACGGCAACCCGTTTCAAAAGGCACAAACGAACAATTTTACTGGAGAATACATTCTCTATGTGCCTCAAAAATCCTAAAAATGATATGCTAAGAAGAAAAACACCAACACCTGTAGTGGGAAGAATCATTTCCCAGTTGACTATTAGAACGATATTTAACGGTCATTTCCCAGTTGACTATTAGGGAAAACATACCGTGTAAAGACAACTAGACTCAAACTGTTCCATGAAGAAACCATAACGTACGTGCTTCGAAATTTTTGCCACGACAAAAGGAGTGAAGGACAGTAATTTACAACAGAAGGGTGTAGTACACTAAGGACACGAAAGGTGATGAATAGATGTGAAGCTACATGTGGTACTTCCTAACAGCTTTGACAATGCAAAAATCTAAATAGTGAAAGTGTTTTAATGTCATCTGTGAATATGTTGAACCAAATATTGTATGTTATAAATCATTTATGTATGTACCACAAGTAGAATTAGGTGTAATATTATTATGTTATTCATTTAACGTTGTGTAGATAGTATGTAGTACGTCATATAGACAGCAAAATCAAAAAAAGAGAACTAATATAAAAGTAGAATAGTCCCAACCTTATTGGAAAAGTAAAAGTAATCAGTGTTAGATATAGAAAAAAAAAAAAAAAATCTTTAGTATAGTAGCTAACCTAGAACCAAAAATAATCTTAGTCCGGTAGATGAATTTTAGATAAGGATGTAGAATAAAATAAGAAAAATAATTGAAAAATTTTAAAACTCCTGATGGGCAGTAACTAATGACGGGGCGTCATTATTTCATGGGAAGGGTGATATGTACCGGGAGTAAAACACGATGTATTTAAAATACCAAAATAAAGTTCCTTTCTAAAGATAATTCCGATTTCTTATAATTAAGCTAAATCTAGTTGCAAAAATGAAAAGTTCTTAATCAGCAAAAGAGAAATTGCATTTCTAGCTTCAGTCAGACAACGGCGCTAGTCGTTCGAATTTCGCTAAGATAATTAGTAGCAAAAACAAAATGCTAAGCACGATATTTCTAAGGAAGTTTAAATGGCAAAAAACTGTGTGAACTCCTGAATCATCTGAAAAATCTTAAAGAGATTATTGGACGAAGATTTGCGTCCTTGGGTCGCTTGAGCCAATGGCAGGCAGTCCCTAGAGCGCAGGACGAAAGAACTGCGTTTGGGAGTGGGGGTAAATGTGTTTTTTAATTTGAATATGTATTGAGACTTAAGACGATTAGTACCGCAAATAATCTCGGTCACCAATTTATTTGTCTTTGAAGTGACCCGTTGCTGTACAACTAAGTATGTAAGTTCAATAAATCTGTTGTCCTTTTTATATGTGTTTGTTCCTCTTATATGTCTGAGTCTAGTCCGATAATAGGTAACTAGTTCGCCAGTCTCCATGGTAAATGCTCCCAAAGGAATCTGATCTCCAGATAGCTCAAGAAAGAAGAAGCCACATTTGTTTGTCTACATATTCAATTTTCTCTCATTACTTGAGAGCGGTGCTAGCCTAGTTGATACAATCTCCAGCGCTATAAGTGGCGCTATAGGAGAAATCTCTATCGCCACGAGCAAATCTTTCCTATTACTACAAATAAAACTTCAATGGTACACATACTATGTGCATACTGATTGTCAAAAGGGTGTATCATCAATATCTTTGGAACGGCTATTATTTGACTGTAGTAAATTATCATAAATTGAATTTAAGCCAAATTCACTAGCAAAGTCAGATTTTGAATAAGGTTTTTCAAAGTTCAATGGTTTCCCTAAAAAACTTCTGGTTTCCCTAAAAAATTCCTTAGAAATTTCTAGTGACCATAGTCACTAGAAATCAGAGAGACATTCTCAAACATAATAAAATGGTTCAGGAAATAAAAAGGGGTTCAGACAGAGCTGATGTGAAATTTTTAGGTTTGGATTTTTGTTTTAGCGTTGGCGAAACAGATTCCTGATTCTGTAATAATCTAATTTTTAAATTATGGTTAGCGCGTCCAACATAGGAGCTTCCGGAAGTACATGGGATCTAATAGACTGCTCTTTGATGCTCCAGCGAAGTTCAATCCTTTCCAGAAATCAGAAAACTGTTTAAACATTACTACTTTTTAAAGCTACCGTTAAACCATTACTTTGTAAAAATCCTTTTTAGTTTGTCGCACAGACGTTGTGGTAAATTACAAAAAAAATCCTTCATACCAAAGTAAATCCTTCACCCCAGGTGTCTTCCTTAGAAATCTCCACAAACTTTTTTCTTCTTCGTGAAACAATCTGGTCCATTAACCAACTTGGACAATTGTTACTTATTACTACTTCTTTCAGAAAAGACAGCTCCTCCTCCATATATTTCGGCGAGCAGATACTAAAAATACGGTCTGTTTACGAAATGATCAACCCAACTTTTAATTTGGCAAGCATGATTTGAAAAAAAAGACATGTTGGTTTTCTATAGATTTTAAAGTCCAGACTATTTTTGTTCTTTAAAAGAAGAATATCATGGACAATAAGCTTACCATTCTCTTCTAGTTCAACTATAAGCTTTAAGTCACCCCCTCCCTAAGAAAAATTAGGTATTCAAAAAACCCTTATAGTTCTTCCTCCCCATAATTTCACTCTGAAATTATATCGTCCATATAACGTCTCAAGAATGTATATTTCAAAACAAGTGAGTCTAACACTATTGTTTCTATATTTTCAACAAAAATATTTGCTAAATAATAAACTTAACGGGGCTTTATTAGGTAAACCATTCACCTTTTCCAAAAATTCATTTTTGAATTAAAAAAAAAAAAAAATTATTACATAACCTTACTAAATCCATTATTACATTGACTTCCAGATCTGTTGCACCACTAATTAAGTCCAAATTTCTTGAAATCTTTCTCTTAAGAAGGATTTCAGCTGCTTTCACATCAATATTTGTACACATTGACACAATGTCGAAGCTTCAAACTTTTGAATTTGAAGAAGGTTTCACTTCTTTTAGTTTTTTAACCAATTCTAAGGAGTTCTTTATATAAAAGCTATAAGTAGACAAGAGCAGTTGTCGGTTGACGGCCTCTGTATATGTGACCGAAATATCCAGATAATTGTTTTGTTCTTTCACTGTCAAATAAAAGGATTTGTCCTTATTAAGCTTTTATTAGTACGTATTGAAAAGACAGTGTGGTCTTCAAAAATACCTAGATTTGCATATTAATTAATATGCTACTATTACTACTAACAACTCACCGCAGCACCAAGCCGCCTGAGGCTAAATAAGAAAATAAGACTTGGTGCTTTTATAATAATTAAATAAAAAAAAACAAGTTTTCTAAAATGAAAGTAAGGAGCGACATTAAAACTTAAAACGAACAGAAATTACTCCGTATATGAAAGAGGCTGTCCCCTCCTCAACGCCTCGCTCTTTACGCTAAAGTTTTTTATTGTTTTAAAAAATAAAGTTGTGAGACAGAGTCAAATTTTAGCGTAAAGAGCGAGGTGTTGAGGAGGGGACAGCCCCCCTCATATACGGAGTAATTTCTGTTCGTTTTAAGTTTTAATGTCGCTTCTTACTTTCAGTTTAAAATTTAAGATTTTTGCAGATATGAGCTTGAAACCTATGTAATAGGGTTTTCTGATACGCTGAATCTGACGGTGTGATTTTCATTAAAATTCTTTCACTTGTAGGCGATGTTTTCCCCCTCTTAAAAAAATCAGGTAAATTTTCTCAGGCTCGTAGCCTTTGATGAGTAATACTAAACTTAACAAAATTTATATATTTAGAATCAGCATTATAAGCCCATTCTTCTGATACATTTATTGACATCGAAATTCCGTTTTTAAGAGTTTCGATTACTACTGAGTCGTATCCCTTGTTTTTTTTATTGTTTTTTTTATTACGTATATGTTATTACGTATATGAGGGGGTTCTCCCCTTAGTCAATACCACGCTCTTTACGTTAAAAGTTAGAAATTTTTCTAATTCACAAACCCATGAATCACAAAGGCCGTTTAATTAGAATAGATAGCTCTTTTGAAAGCACTAAAAAAAAAAACTGTAGCGTAAAGAGTGAGGTATTGACTTGGGGGAGTACCCCCTCATATACGTAATAATTTCTGTTCGTTTTAAGTTCTAATGTTTCTTCTTACTTTCAATTGGAAAAACTTATTTTTTTCAGATTAAATTTCTGATCATTTTTTAAATAATGCTTGGAAATCCAGAGCCTCCTTCATAGAAATGTCCCTTACCCCAAATAAACATCCTCCACGAAAAGATTCTCTCGAGTAACCCCCTCCTCCAGCCCCCCCCCCCCACCAGAAAAAATTCTTCCTGAAAATGTATGTGTACTTCCCAATAACCAATACAATATGTGAGCAATGGGCAAAGTTCATAACTTGCAGCCCTTCCCCTGGGAACTGTGGGGGATTACGTCATCCTAAAAGACATATTTATTAGATTTTCGACTATGCTGAACAAAATGGCTATCTCAAAATTTTTATTGGGTAACTTTGAAAAAAAATGAGCGTGGGAGGGGGCCTAGTCGCCCTCCATTTTTTTGTCACTTAAAAAGGGCACTAGAACTTTTAATTTCCGTTCCAATGAGCCCTCTTACGATATTCTAGGACCACTGGGTCAATACAATTACCCCTGAAAAAAAATAAATAAAATAAAATAAAAAACACGCACCCGTGATCTTTCTTCTGGCAAAAAATGCAAAATTCCACCTTTTTGTAGATAGGAGCTTGAAACCTCTACAGTAGGGTTCTCTGATACGTTTAATATGATGGTGTGATTTTCATTAAGGTTCTATAACTTTTAGGGGGTCTTTCCCCCTTTTTTCGAAAATCAGCCAAATTTTCTCAGGCGCGTAACTTTTGATGGGTAAGATTGAACTTGATGAAACTTATATATTTGAAATCATAATTAAAATCTGATTCTTTTTATGTATCTATTGGTAACAAAATTCCGTTTTTATGAGTTTCGGTTACCATTGAGCCGGGTCGCTCCTTACTTACAGTTCGTTACAACGAACTGTTTGATATTCGTACCGTAGGTAGATAGGTAAAAACGGTTGTAATTTATTCATAGAAGTTAGTAGGGGAAGGGATCAGCTCCAGAAATCATTTAATTGTTTTAATTGTTTACTTTCAATACTTAAATCAAATCCCGATATAGCGCCATATTCTCTTATTTGTAATTGAAACGTCTCTTGAGCGCTGATAAAGTCATATTCCTTGCGTTCTGGATTCACACACTAACACATACATGTAGGACTGTCTCTCCGTTGAACTATAATGAACTGTCGATAGAACCATCTTGTTGAATTTTCCCTATTTTGCTTTTCTAATTTTTTTTTCTTTTTTTAGTAAAACCTTAAACCCTATAATTTTTTCTCCACTCTCCTTTTTTCTTTTTTTTCTTTTTTTAACAACACATCCTTTCCCACCAAGACACAAAAACTATTCCCTTCTACTTTATACCAAACAATTGCTCAATTTTCTTATACTTCATAATCCTTATCCCTTTCCACTCTGTTTCCGCACGATTTATCACATCATAATCTTCCTTCTGCTTTTCTTTTCGCTTCCACGTCTAATAACAAAAAAATGATACTCTGTACACTATTGTCCTTATATAGGCCTCATCATCTACTTTTAATTTATTTTAATCAGATCCAAAGAAATAATTGATATGAATGTGCTGAGGATTATTACTGTTATTAGTCGCATTTCATGTAACGCAAGAGCTACTTATGTGACATTTAACTCTCCATCAGAATAAAGTAAGAAATATCTACTGCAAGTAGGCTAAGTAGTTCTAAACAATATATGTATATTCTTTCTCACAATTTAGAAAGTTTATGCTCACATATAAAAGGTACTAAACCATATTCTTTATCTGTTGTTATCAATTTTAATGTGCAGCTCTAGGAGACGGAGCTTTGCTTGGTGAATGGAATTTTAGGTATAAGAAACCCTGAGTGCCTCCCCCCCCCCTTCCAGAAGTGTATAACTCCAATGCCCAGGTTTACACGAAAAAGTCTTTGGTGTAATTTTTCTAAATTGGTTTTTTTTTTTTAACAAAGATACAACATTTATAACTAATTTTTAGTTTCTAATATTATATCTTTATTAAAATAAAGTAGAGGTCAAAGTTGGCAGTAAGTTAAATACTTACTGTAATACTTGTATAATAATACTTAATACTTACCGTAAGTATAGTAAAATTGAAGAGTTCCACCACTACCTTCCCCTGAAGGACAACCCTTGCCCATATACTATCCTGATGTAGACCAAGTTCCCCCCCCCAATAAAAATTCTGGAGCTACACCCCTGATGGATATTTATTGTGGTTATAAATAATATAGTTTATTTTCTTATGTTTTTTAATTGTTTTTATGGTTTCATTTTTATTTTATTTTGCCTTCGCTTTGAAATTTCTATAATCATTCTTTGTTAATCACTTTTGTATGGTTTCATCTTTTTATTTTCCTTTTACTTTGAAATCACTTAAAATATATATTGGTTTCAGTAAAGCGCGAATGACATTCGCGCTATAATTTGTATGCAAGGGAGGCGACTTCCCAGTTTGTATATTTAGTAAGTAGCTACTCAAGTAGCTAAAAGAAAATAAAGAGCCTGATTTAATCCTCAATATATTTAATCCATGTTGACAAAAAAAGTGGGGAAAATAATGCTTTTCCCCTTTTCTTTCGTTTAAAAAGCTTTAAACTGTATTTCATTGACAACAATATGTATTTTAAACAATTTAGGTTTTTGAGGGCGATATCCAGGATAGTTTTCGGCAAAGATGGTATGTCTTTCTCAAGGGGGGCCGCAAAAAGCTTTGCGAAACACATCAAAATTTGTTTATTTGAATTTTTGTAGCTTGTTTACGAGTAGAATTGAACCTTTGGGCCAACTTAATAATGCTAGTACTGCTATTTACTAGTTATTTACTTGCCAGTTCTATTAAGTAACATTCTAAAACAAACTTTCTAACTTTCAAAACTTTTGAAAAACTTCCAAAATTCATCAAAATTTGCTTTTGGTGCTTTTGAAGCCCAATAACACCCTTCACTTTGGATACGGATTTGTGTTTCAATTTGACAAAACATCCATTTTTTTTTTATTTTGTGTTTGCTTTGAAATCGGTTAAAATATTTATTACTTTCAGTAATATATAATCCTTTCAGTAATATCGCTTTCAGACACATCACGCTATAATTGGGTTGCAAGTAGGACGACTTCCCAGTTCATATATATAGTAATTTCTGTTCTTTTGAATTTGAGTTTAATATCAGTTTTATTTTGGGATACATTGCAAGTTCATTCTTGGTTTTATTTCCTCTTAACTTTATTTCATTTGTTGTTGTTTTTTTTTTTTACTATAATTGGGGTACAAGGGTGATAGCTTTCGAGTTCATATATCTAGTAATTTCTGTTCGTTTTGAGTTTCTGAATTAAACATCAGTTTTATTTTTGGTATCTCAAATTGCTATAGTTTTTATTATTATAATTTATTGATGAGTGCTTGGTTAGAGTAAACAGCATTTCCAGTTTCCTGAATACAATAAAACAAGATCTTTACAATGTTCGGTAAAAACTAATGTTCCCCTCTTGATTTCCTGTTAATTTTCAACTCTTCCTTCGGGGAATTTAAAATAAAATCTTGAACATACTCTGTAGCTAATGTTTTAATGACTTGCTAATACTTTTTATTTGCATACTTCATACATACTACTTATTTTTAAATTAAAAATTTTTAAATTTAAGAATATCTTAATTTAAAAGTTTAAAAATAAGTATGCAATAAAAATATTTGAATACCTACTACATACTACTACTATTTTCCCTAATATCACTACTACTATTTTACCACTACAAACTTTTTTTTAGCAAGTACTACCAAGGCTGAGGATATTGAAGTAATGATTTGCAGAAATTTTGAGGAGAATGTTGAACTAAACCAGAACATACTATGTGCATACTGATTGTCAAAAGGGTGTATCATCAATATCTTTGGAACGGCTATTATTTGACTGTAGTAAATTGTCATAAATTGAATTTAAGCCAAATTCACTAGCAAAGTCAGATTTTGAATAAGGTTTTTCAAAGTTACCCAGGTTTACACGAATTATACCCAGGTTTACAGGAAAACATAACTCCCATACCCAGTGAATTTGGCTTAAATTCAATTTGTGACAATTTACTACAGTCAAATAATAGCCGTTCCAAAGATATTGATGATACATCCTTTTGACAATCAGTATGCACATAGTATGTTCTGGTTTAGTTCTACATTCTCCTCAAAATTTCTGCAAATCTTTACTGCAATATCCTCAGCCTTGGTAGTACTTGCTAAAAAAGACTGCTTACTCTAACCAAGGTTAGAGTAAACTTGCTGTTTACTCTAACCAAGCACTCATCAATAAATGATAATAATAAAAATTATAACAAATTGAGATAAATAAAACTTAGATATGCTCCCTCACATATTCAAGTAAGTCATACAAACCTTTGGCCCCACTGAAACCAGTCTAGGGATTGTGAATGTGGGCACATTATATCTCATTATTCTCTTTTTTTATCCAGGGATCGTGTCAACTCATCTCATAAATATTTACTGTAATCTTCCCCTAAAATAATCCCTTTTCTCTTAAGTAAATAGCTGCCTCGGACGTTGTTATTATTATCTTTTCTCAAAGAGGAAAATTGTTTCTTCTGTTATTAAAGAAAACGTTGCCAGGCTGTCAAAAACTGACAAAGTTCTTAAATCAATAGGTTCTTCTTCTAGGGTAAAGAAAAGCGTTGAATTTCGGTCTTTAATCTAAATTAAATAAAAAAAAGATTTTTCAACTGAAATTAAGGAGCAACATTAAAACTTAAAACGAATAGAAGCTATTACGTATATGAGGGGGTTCACCCCCTAGTTAATATATCGCTCTTTACAGTAAAGTTCGAATTTTTTTCGAATCACAAATCCCTGAATCACAACGACTGTTTATTAAAATAGATAGCTCTTTTGAAAGTACTAGAAAAAACTTTAGCGTAAAGAGAGAGGTATTGACTAGGGGGCGAACCCCCTCTTATACGTAATAATTTCTGTTCGTTTTAAGGTTTAATGTTGCTCCTTACTTTCAGTTGAAAAAACTTGTTTTTTTTAATTTAATTTCTGATCGTTTTTTAAAATAAGGCTGGGAAATTCGGTGCCCCCATCATAGAAATGTCCCTTCTCCCAAGGAAACATTCTCCATGGAAAGGTCCTCCTACGTAACTCCCTCCTCCGACCCCCCCTCCCCCCACCAGATAAAATCACTCCTGAAAACGTCTGTATACTTCCCAATAACCAATACTATGTGTAGGCTAAACAATGGGCAAAGTTCATATTTTGAAGCCCTTCCCATGGGAACTGTGGGGACTAAGTCATCCTTAAAGACATATTTATTAGATATTCGACTACGTTGAAAAAAATGGCTATCTCAAAATTTTTATTGGGTGACTTAAGGAAAAAAATGAGTGTGGGAGGGGGCCAAGTTGCCCTCTAATTTCTTGGTCACTTAAAAAGGGCACTAGAAATTCTAATTTCCGTTCGAGTGAGCCCTCTCACGATATTCTTGGACTACTGGATCGATACAAAAAAAAATCCATATTATTGTAGATAGGAGCTTGGAACATCTAGAGTATGGTTTTCTGTTACGCTGTAGAATTACACTGTAGAATCTGAAGGTTTGGTTTTCATTAAGATTCTATCACTTTTAGGGGATTTCCCCCCCCCCTTTTCGAAAATAAGGCAAATCTTTTTAGGCTCGTAACTGTTAATAGGCTAGACTAAATTTGATGAAACTTAAACATTTGAAATCAGCATAAAAATCCAATTTGTTTTATGTATCTACTGGTATCAAAATTCCGGTTTTTAGAGTTACCATGAACTGTTTGATAATTTCAAATCGTTTTTCAAATCGTTAAATTTGCCTTTATTGGATACAACGTATCTTAGTAGGAGTTTAAGCTCCATGTACCGAATTCGTTCAAGGTCCATGTACCATGTACTCCATGGAAAGTGAGAAAATCTTATTGGTGTTGGAATCGGCAAAAGTACCAAGCAGTAAAGGACTAAATTTGAGTTACAAAGTAGGGGAAATAAGGCTCTTCCAAACTTTTTTCTTATAGACTAATGAATTAGTTTAGATATTTGGCTAAGAATTAATGAGACTCAGATAGCTTGGGCCACAGCCAGAATCTTGTTTGAAGAAGAGGAGAAGGTCTACATATTTTGTTGGTGGGGGGTAGAAACTTAGCTGTAGGTCCCCCTCAACAATTTTATAACTGAAAAGACTGTACTGTATGTTTAAATTTAATATCTGAGTACCTGTAGGGTAGAGGGAGTAAAATCTTAGAACTATTTCGGGTATCGAAGAATTTTGTTCGCTAGGGAATATACAAACATGTCATGCTATTCAGTTTAAATACTTTAATTTGAAGTTTAAATAAATAAGAACTTCGAGTTTGAAAAGTTTGCACAATTCTTTTTTTTTAAGCTTCATCAGGAAAAGGTATATTGTTTCAGATAAATATCCCCTTTAATGTACTGTTTGTTGGTTCGACAAGGATGACTAGAATAACACAAAAAGTAAAAAAAAAAAAATATGAAACAATCCAGCGAATTTTTCAGAGCCAATGAATGGATTATCCAATGATTAAATCAAATCGTCAAGTAATCTGGATTCTTTTAAATTTTCTTTTCTTAAGAAATGGAAAAATTCCAGAATCAAAAAGAATTTAATTGTTACCGTGAATATCCGAAATTGGTAAATGTCAACGTTCACCGGTGAGTGTCCGTAATACGTTTTTTTTTTTCCTTGGGTTTAGTCAGCGTTCCCAGTCAACTCTTTCAATTTAATACAAGGTTTGATGATGACAGGTTATTTTAGGTTAGATTATGTTTGGTTGGGGTAGGTTAGTTTAGGTTTTTAACCCATTTCAGAAATTCACCGATGAATGTCGACATTAGCCAGATTTCGGACACGGTAACATAATGATCACAGAAAGTTGAAAATTGACAATCGAAAATTAAATCCGGATTTTTCTTGATTCTCTTTCCTTAAGAAGTTGAAAAATTCCAGAATCAAAAAGAATTTATTGATTGCAGAAACTTGAGTAGAGCCAGGTAAACGCACTACTGTTATATTTCCCTCTATTAGCAACAATCTTAGTATATCGTAATTAGATTTTAAGCAAAGATGATCTGTTTACCATTCGAAAATAACCTGAAAAATATACTAGTACTATTTTAATCCGTTCGGAAACTGTCTTAACTGTGGCACTACCACTAAAGAGAAATATAAACGATGGACTCTTGGTACCAATTATCAGGTAAATATTATTTTTATAGTTCAAAATGATTCCATCTCTAAATTTATTTCTTCACCTGGCCCTAGTAATAAATGTGTTTTTGTCCTTTCTTTTAGTTCCCTTTAATTGCCTGTGTGTTTGGCAGATAATTAGTTGACGTTTGTGAAGAATTAGCTAATTATCTAGTGTCTAAAAAGTCGTCGCACTCGCCAGACAGGGAATTTTCAAGCGTCGGAGATGGTGTGGTCATCGGGAGAACATGCCCTTTTTTTGGCTAGTAGAGTAGCTCACACACACCCACCAAAGTTGCTACTTGGTTCAGAACCCCTGGGTGGTTTGCCATGCATTTTTGTATTTTTCCATTTTGAGTCAGTTCTGTTTTGAATAATAGTAAGTTTCTTACCCCTTTTCAGGATCCTATATTTTCGCTTCTCGCTTATGTTATAGCGTCTTGGAAGTTTGGCACAGTCTTGTTATAGGAAGGCATTCCTTTGCTATTGAGATATCTTCTACGATAGAAGGTGTTCGGTAATCAGGGTGTCCTTTCAGAGGGACAAGGGGGAAAGTTGCCCCCCTGTAACTTGGAGAAAATACCATTCTTTGGCCCATGCCTCTTGACTATCCGGATTAGAAACCCCTCTTGCCCACCCCCCCCCCCCCCCCCGATAACAGTGCTGGAGCTACACTCCTGTTTGAAATACGGTTCTAAGGATCAAACCAATTTTGCTGAGTATAGATAAGATTACCATTCGGTGGTACCGGAAGGTTTTCTTCCCCCAATGTAGCACAGAGCACATTGATCCGAAGTGACATGTAAATAAAACTGTTCACGAGGGATTTCCGAGAGAGGTCTCTCCTTCCAGAGAGTAGGAGCGTTATTTGATATGGGACAGGGGGGTAACTGCTCCGTGCATCAGTTAACCCCCCCCCTTTTGGAATTCAGTTTCTTCAAAAATCTTGTCAAAACAAAGATCAGCCTGCATAATTCAAGCATCTACAGAAACGGGTCAGTTTTCTTTATTGTATCTTTATGATACTATATGGCTCATTTTTTTTCAGTTTTCATTGTCATTTTGACTTGATTTAAAAAATTGGCTCCAATTTCGGCCTCCTCCAGAATTTTGACAAAATTACGCCACTGTCTGAGAGGATTCGGTAGGTTAGAAGGATCTAACCAAACAAACTATATTTTATTTCGGTTTCTTTACACAGAGGATGTAAAGGCGCCCATAAGCTGAATTCCGGGGGGGGGGCAACCTCGTTTAATTGGCACATTTAATGCTATATAATAGAAATCTCAGAACAAAAACGTCAAAATAAGACAGCATCATTCAGCCGGGGGGGGGGGGGGGCCTGCCCCCCTTATGGGCGCCCATGAGAGGACGGAGTGTAAGCCTCAGTAGTACTTTGGTCCTCATTTTCTACCACTAATAGCGAAAAAACTACTTTCCTGTATAATTACAATCTGTATTCCAAAGTTTATTTCATTGCCATATGCTTCTTAATTAATCAAAGCTCAAATTCTTAAATGAAATTCTTCAAGAATTTTAAAATTAATCATTAATTTGTTCTATAATCAAATTCTTAGCTATTCAATTTCCCCTTAAGCACATGTCAGAAAGGGAGGCCTTATATTTTTTATGCATGTTGCTGCATTCATCTTGCTGCGTTGTTAAATTTTTCGACCAGTAGAAAAAAAAACACAAAATCTGATGGGCTCCTCTGTAAGATATTTTAGCAAGTAAATGACAAAAATATTTTAGGTTCCATTTTTTGTTTAATTTTTAATTTAGAAAAATAAATGAATTATTTCTATTCAAATAAATTTTATAAATCTATTGTTGAAAAATTATATTAACTTAAATTAAATTGAGTTGATTTACATTAAATAAACTATTCATATTTGAAAAAAAAACTCTGTTTCACTGTGTTACCCCGCTCAATATCTACGGTTAGTATTATATTACACTGTAAAATGTAGAGAGACTAAATATTAAAGTTAAACACACTTTACCAAAATTAACCCCAACAGAATATGAGTCAACAAAAGATAAATACATATTATTTAGAATAAAAAATTGAGTAATTTTAGAAGCTATTAGGCTACCTTTATGTCTCTTAAAATACAATTAATTAAAAAAACTTTTTCTCCAAAAATAAGTTTTTTAAAAAAGTAAGGAACTCAGATAATTTCGGAAACCACACTGCCTTTCCATGACGATAAACAAAAGTTCAAATAGGGATAAAATCCTTTTAATAGACAGTGATGATGATAACAGTGATAGAAATTCACAAAAATACCAGAAATTTCGGTCACATATACAGTGACCGTCATCACTGTATATGTGACCGAAACATCTGGTATTTTTGTGAATTTCTATCACTGTTATCATGATCACTGTCTATTAAAGGATTTTATCCCTATTTAAACTTTTATTTATCGTAAAGAACTCCACTAAACCAAAAAGGAACACAAATAGAATCAAATAAACTACCAAGCATAAAACTACCACAAAGCCGTATCAATAAATAAAAGCATCCCAAAACAAACAGAAACTAAAATAAAAAACTGAGTCATACTCAATCCGAGCAGAAATTAATATGAGTAGGGCTCCAAACCCCTATGCTTTCCAAAAGCCAGAACATAATTTGTACTTTACTGAAAAAAAAAAAAAAATCAAAGAATTTACAGAAAAATTGTGCATTGTCAGTTTAATATGCATATGCTGATATTTATTCCTTAAACTCTTAATTAATTTTTGATTAAATATACAAAAATTAAAACATTTAAAATAATTTTTTACGACGATGCTTTCTATAAAAACCTTATATGCCTCCAGGATAAAAATTACAACCTTAGGCCATGAGGGCTGTTGGGTGGTTGTCATACTCAAAAGACATAATTTCCAGACCCTGCAACTACGTTCTACAAAATGGCGATATCAAAATATTGATCGGAAGTGTATGGGGAAATGATGGGCTCTGGGGTATTTGCCCTCCAATCGCATTTGACTATTAATAAGGGTACTAGCCCTCTCAATTCTCAATTGAATGAGATCTTATTGAAGTTTCTACGGCAGTGTTTTCTATAAAAAAAAAACCTTATATGCCCCCAGGGTATAACCTACAACCTTTGCCTACAACCTTTGGTCTGTGGGGGGGGGGGGGGTTGTCATCCTCAAAGGCATAATTTACGGACCTTTCAACTACGTTGAACAGAATGGCTATCTCAAAATTTTGATTGAATGTGTTCGGGGGAATGGTGGGCATGAGAGGGGATAAATTGCCCTCCAATCATTTTCAACTATTAAAAAGGGCACTAACCCTTTCAATTTCCAATCGAATGAGCTCTTTTTGAAGTTTCTACGACAACACTTTCAATAAAAACCTTATATTCCCCCAGGGCATAATTTACAATCCTTGCCCTGAAGGTTGTGGAGGGGGGGTGTTGTCTTCCTGAAAGTCCTAATTTCCAGAATCTTACACTACATTGAACAAAATGGCCATCTCAAAATTTTGATTGGGTGTGTTTGGGGCAATGGTGGGAGTGAGAGGGGGGTTAGTTGTCTTTCAATCACTTTCGACTATTAAAAAGGGCATTAGCTCTTTCAATTTCCAATCGAATGAGCCCTTTTTGAAGTTTATACAACAACACAATCTATAAAAACCTTTATGCCCCCAAGACATAACTTACAAGCTTTAGCCCGAGGGCTCTGGGGGGGGGGGGATGAAGACCTAATTTCCAAACGTTGAAAAAAATTGCTATCTCAAGATTTTGATTGTATGTGTTCGGGGAAATGGTGGGCATGAGAGTGGGGTTAGTTGCCCTCCAACCACTTTCTACTATTAAATAGGGCACTAGCCCTTTCAATTTCCAATCGAATGAGCTCTGTTTGAAGTTTCTTATGAAAATTCTTACTATAGAAACTTTATATGCCCCAGGGCATAACTTACAGCCTTTTGTCTGAGGGCTCTGGGGGGGGGGGGCCCATCATCAAACACCTAATTTCCAGAACTTTCAACAATGTTGAACAAAATGACTAAATCAAAATTTTAATTGGATGTGTTTGGGGAAATGGTGGGCACTAGAGGGGGGTTTGCTGCCCTCCAATTACCTTTGACTTTTAGAAAGGGCAGTAGCCCTTTCAATTCTCGATTGAATGAGCCTTTTTTGAAGTTTCTACGACAACGCTATCTATTAAAATCTTATATGCCCCCAGGGCATAACTTAAAACCCTTGCCCTGAGGGGTATGGGAAATTGGTCATCCTCAAAGACATAACTTCCAGAACTTTTAATTACGTTGAACAAAATGGCTATCTCTAAGTTTTGATTGGATATGCTTGGGGAAATGGTGGGCGTGAGAGGAGGGTTAGTTAACCTCCAATCACTTTTGACTATTGAAAAGGGCACTAGCCCTTTCAATTTCCAATCGAAGGAGCCCTTTTTGAAGTTTCTACGACAATAGTTTCTATAAAAACCTTACATGCCCGCAGGGCATAACTTACAACCCTTGCCCTGAGGGGTTTTTTTTTCGGGGGGGGGGTTGTCATCATTAAAGAAGTAGTTTCCAGAAATTTAAACTACGTTGAAGAAAATGGCCATCTCAAAATTTTGATTGGATATGTTTGGGCAAAATGGTGGGCGTTAGAGGGGGGTTAGTTGCACTCCAGTCACTTTCGACTGTTGAAAGCGCAGTAGCCCTTGCAACTTCCAATTGAATAAGCCCTTTATAAGTTTCTAAAACAACACTCTCTGTAAAAACCATATATGTCCGCAGGGCATAACTTACAAAACTTGCCCTGAGGGCTCAGGGGGGGGGGGAGGTGTCATTCTCAAAGACATTATTTACAGAGCTTTCGACTACGTTGAAAAAAATAGCTGTCTCAAATTTTTGATTGGATGTGTTTGGGGAAATGTTGGACGCGAGAGGGGAGTTATTTGCCCTCCAATCACTTTTTACTATTAAAAAGGGCACTAGCCCTTTCAATTTCCAATCGAATGAGCCCTTTTGAAGCTTGTACGACAACTATTTCTAAAAAAAAACCTTATATACCCCCAGGGTACATATGGTTTATATGTACCCTTATGTATTTGAGATTAGTCATCCTCAAGGACATAATTTCCAGAGCTTTCAACTACAATCAACAAAATGACTATCTCAAAATTTGAATTGGATGTGTTTGGGGAAATGGTGGGCATGAGAGGGACGTTAGTTGCTCTCCAATCACTTTCAAAAATTAAAGAGGGTACTATCCCTTTCTATGTCCAATCAAATGAGCCCTTTTTGAAGTTTCAACGACAACACTTTCTATAAGAACCAGATATGCCCCCAGAGCATTGCTTACAACCCCTACTCTTCAGGCTCTGAGGGAGGGGTTTTCATCCTCAAGGACCTAATTTTCAGAGTTTTCAACTACGTTGAACAAAATCTCTATCTCAAAATTATCAATTGGATGTATTTGGGGAAATCATGGGCGTGAGAGGGAGGTTACTTGCCCTTCGATCACTTTCGACAATTGAAAAGGCCAATAGCTCTTTGATTTTCCAATCAAATAAGCCCTTATTTAAGTTTTTACGGCAGTGCAGTGTGTAAAAAACCTTATATTCCTCCAGGGCATAACTTACAACCTTTGCCCTGAGGTTTGTTGGGGGGGGGGGGGGGATTGCCATCCTCAAAGACATAATTTCCAGACCTTTCAACTACGTTGAACATAATAACCATCTCTAAACTTTGATTGGATGTGTTTGGGGAAATGGTGGGCGTGACAGGGGGGTTAGCTGCCCTCCAATCACTTTCGACTATTATAGCCCTCAAAGGCACTTGCTCTTTCAATTTCCTATCGAAGGAGCCCTTTTTAAAGTTTCTACGACAGTACTTTCTATAAAAACCTTATATGCCCGCAGGGCATAACTTACAACCCTTGCCCTGAGGGCTTTGGGGGGCTGTAATCCTTAAATTGCTAATTTCCAAAAATTTAAACTACGTTGAAAAAAATGAATATCTCAAAATTTTGAATGAATGTGTTTTGGGAAATGGTGGGCGTGAGAGGGGGGTTAGTTGCCCTCTAATCACTTTCGACTATTGAAAGGGCAGTAACCCTTTTAATTTCCAATCCAATGAGCCCTTTTTGAAGTTTCTACAACAACGCTTTCTATAAAAACCTTATATGTCCCGCGGGGCATAAATTTCAACCCTTGCCCCGAGGGCTCTAGGGGGGGGGTCATTCTCGAAGGTATTATTTACAGAGCTTTCAACTACGTTGTAAAGAACGGCTATCTCTAATATTTCATTGGATGTGTTTGGGGAAATAGTTGACGTGAGAGGGGGGTTAGTTAGTAGTAAGGCCATATAAGATTGAAAACCTAAACGCAAACTTACGCCTGAGGCATAGATATGTGTGTAGGTTTTCAAGTAATTGGGTTACCAGGGTCATTTGCCTGCCAAGAGGAACGAGTATAACTTGATTGGTGATTAGGATTTGAATATTTTTTAGGTTAAATCCGTGGTCATTCATCTGTAAGTTGATTAGTAGGTTTTTTTTTAAACTTGGCTAATAGGTTTTTAAACCTATTACTACGAACCCTACATGCATTCCATTTTTGGAACTAGGAGCGTGATTATGTGTGATGCTATCAGACTGGTTTCGTTTCATGAGTTCATTAATAGAAGGACTAATGTTTTTTGAAAAGGGTAATTACTTCTTTAGTTTACGAGATTTGCGAATTTTTTTTGCGAAAAGATATTTGCGTAAAGGTATTGCGACGGTTAAGAATGCCTCACGGGTAATTAAAGAATGAGATGCTTGCATCAACAATACAAAGAATAAGCTCAGATATTTAATAGATTGACGCTTACAAGAGACATTGCTAGAAAGTATTCAATAGCTTAATTGAAAAGTAACGATAGAATGACATTGTGACTTGACCTAGCTTTACCTCGCCGATGTGGTCTGTATAATACATAAGTAACGTTTGAAAAATATTGTCAATTTAAAAAGAAATGGCTGAAAAGTGTTTTGAGGGGGATGGGTTGCATGGAGGGGTGAGTTGCACGAGGGTTACGTTATAGGGGATACAGTTGCACGGGGGGTTTCGGTTATACACGGGTTCAGTTACAAGGGGGATTCAGTTGCACGGGGGTATCCCTTTTTTCGAAAATCGGGCTCCCTGTTTTCAAATCCCTTTTTCTTCTGAGGCTTGGAGCATTTGGTGGCTAGATATTAAACGTAATGAAATTTTATATAATTGCAATCTGCATAAAAACCCAATTCCTGTCAATTGTTATCAAAATTCCATTTTTGAGTTTTGGTTACAACTATAAATAAGGCTATCGTGTCTTTCTGAACTTTCTGTGCGAAGCAGGGGTTACTATTTAGTTTAAATAATTCTAGGAGGAATTGAGTTTTGTGGATGGTGTTGAAAAATGGTACTTGTTAAATATTCGGGTAAACATACGACTAAGAAACGCTTCACTATAAATAAGGCTATCGTGTTTTTCCGAACTTTCTAGGGCGGTGGTAACTATTTAGTTTAAATAATTCTAGGAGGAATTGAGTTTTATGGATGGTTTGGAGAAATGGTACTTGTTAAATATTCGGGTAAACATACGACTAAGAAACGCTTCACTATAAATAAGGCTATCGTGTTTTTCCGAACTTTCTAGGGCGGTGGTAACTATTTAGTTTAAATAATTCTAGGAGGAATTGAGTTTTATGGATGGTATGGAAAAATGGTACTTGTTAAATATTCGGGTAAACATACGACTAAGAAACGCTTCACTATAAATAAGGCTATCGTGTTTTTCCGAACTTTCTAGGGCGGTGGTAACTATTTAGTTTAAATAATTCTAGGAGGAATTGAGTTTTGTGGCTGGTGTGGAAAAATGGTACTTGTTAAATATTCGGGTAAACATACGACTAAGAAACGCTTCACTATAAATAAGGCTATCATGTTTTTCCGAACTTTCTAGGGCGGTGGTAACTATTTAGTTTAAATAATTCTAGGAGGAATTGAGTTTTATGGATGGTATGGAAAAATGGTACTTGTTAAATATTCGGGTAAACATACGACTAAGAAACGCTTCACTATAAATAAGGCTATCGTGTCTTTCCGAACTTTCTAGGGCGGTGGTAACTATTTAGTTTAAATAATTCTAGGAGGAATTGAGTTTTATGGATGGTATGGAAAAATGATACTTGTTAAATATTCGGGTAAACATACGACTAAGAAACGCTTCACTATAAATAAGGCTATCGTGTTTTTCCGATTTTTCTAGGCGGGTGTAACTATTTAGTTTAAATAATTCTAGGAGGAATTGAGTTTTATGGATGGTATGGAAAAATGGTACTTGTTAAATATTCGGGTAAACATACGACTAAGAAACGCTTCACTATAAATAAGGCTATCGTGTTTTTCCGAACTTTCTAGGGCGGGGGTAACTATTTAGTTTAAATAATTCTAGGAGGAATTGAGTTTTATGGATGGTGTTGAAAAATGGTATGTGTTGAATATTTGGGTAAACATACGACTAAGAAACGCTTCACTATAAATAAGGCTATTGTGTTTTTCTGAACTTTCTAGGGCGGTGGTAAGTATTTAGTTTAAATAATTCTAGGAGGAAAAATGGTACTTGTTAAATATTCGGGTAAACATACGACTAAGAAACGCTTCACTATAAATAAGGCTATTGTGTTTTTCTGAATTTTCTAGGGTGGTGGTAACTATTTAGTTTAAATAATTCTAGGAGGAATTGAGTTTTATGGATGGTATGGAAAAATGGTACTTGTTAAATATTCGGGTAAACATACGACTAAGAAACGCTTCACTATAAATAAGGCAATCGTGTTTTTCTTAACTTTCTAGGGCGGGGGTAACTATTTAGTTTAAACAATTCTAGGAGGAATTGAGTTTTATGGATGGTATAGGAAAATGGTACTTGTTAAATATTCGGGTAAACATACGACTAAGAAACGCTTCACTATTTTCTTTACTTGGTGGTCACTAAAAACGAAATTTTTGTGTTAAATAAGTAGTTTTTGTATCTTTTAAAAGAGCTTTACGGGGATTGAGAGACTCAGTTGCCGGATTCCGTGTGATTTTTCTTCTTTTCAGTAAAGACATTCGATATCCTAAAAGTGTTTAATTCAAACTTTTTTAAAACTTCGAAATTTTTCAACTTTATTTATTTTTTCTTTTTGTACATAACTTAAAATGTCAAAATATGCTTACAGTTCTAACAATTGTGCTCTGTGATTGGTCAGAGACACGAGGTGACTTTCCCACTGGTATTCTATGACCGGTTATTGACACTACCTAATCTATTGCATGTATTAAATCAGTATTTTTACGCAGTGGAACGATAAACACATAAGTCATATCTATAAAAAAAAAAGTGAAGATGGAGCATTTTAATAAAGTGTGTTTACATAACAAGGTTATTGTAGCATTGAATGCTGACAAAGAGAAGTATTTAAACTTTGAAACAAGTACAGGTGGTAGCACTATTGGAAATGTATGCATGCATTGTCATGACAGTAAGGAATTAAATTTCTTTGGAATACTGAAAAAATTCAACTCTTATGTTGGTGGTTATGCGAGATTGAGATCTCAAGAGATGATTGCACTCAAAGAGAATGCCAAAATAAAAACAATCATTGATGATAGAGGACAACTCCTTGCTACTGTTGCATGTAACACATTACCTACTGATACATCCAATCATCACCTT
Source organism: Artemia sinica (assembly GCA_027921565.1). Classification (NCBI taxonomy): domain Eukaryota; kingdom Metazoa; phylum Arthropoda; class Branchiopoda; order Anostraca; family Artemiidae; genus Artemia; species Artemia sinica. Next base: position 8,115,032 of record CM051258.1, on the reverse strand, counting down.
TCGGGTATTAGCATTCAACGGAAGATCAATAAAAGAAAGGCCTACTCTTCTACTAATATCGTAAACTATATCTTGTCTACGTGCCGAAACTGTTACCTGTGTAAAAATAATGTGATAATAGACAGTGAAATTGCCAGAAAAATAAAAAGGGCATTGTCAGAAAATATAACGATGGAATATAAAGATGAATCGATGAAAAACAAAGCACCAGCAAACGTTACTGCCATTGATCAAACAGTCATTGAACCAAATAATACCAAAGACGAAAAGCATATTGAGCCTGTTGATGAGACACCAGTAAAAATTGTGTATGACTCAAAATGGAATAATGATTATTCTACTGATTACGAACTAAGAGAAGACAATAGCTATAATGTCAAGAGAGAATATGGTGAACTATTTGATGGAGCAGATTCAAAATTTCCAAAGTTAATCATTGATATTAATAATGTATCATAATATATTTTTGTATTAATATTCTACATAGCATTATTTCATTAAAAATATATTATGCATTACATTGTTATGTGTTCATTATTTTTAGAGTAAGCTAGCATATAAAACGTTTAGAATGTCTAATAAAACCTCGGAGATGTAAGAAAAGGAATTTGCATACATCTATTGTCAGACACACGGGAACAAATTCTTTCTTGAATTCGCCTCCTGGATAAATAAAAAAAGACATTCATTCAAGAAATTATGATGAAACTCTAAGTAAGCAACAAACTCTTTCTTGAAGTTACCTCATGGATACACAATGCAGAAATTTCATTTAAGAAATTATCAAAAATTGTAAGTAAGTAGCAAATTCTTTCAAAAATATGTTAATACGTTTAAGCAATAAATATCTTTAAGCTTAACCCGTCTTTATTCTTTAGAATAGTTTTATTCATTTCATTAAATTATGAAGAAATTGTAAGTAAGTAACAATAGCTTTCTTGAATTCGCTTCCTGGACACAATACAGATATTTAATTCAAGAAATCATAATAAAATCGCAAGTAAGTAATAAAGTCTTTATTGTTTTCACCTATTGGATACACAATACTGAAATTACATTCAAGAAATTATGAAGGAATTGTAAATAGGTAACACACTCATGTTACCTCATGGATACACAATGCAGAAATTTCATTTAAGGAATTATCAAAAATTTTAAGTAAGTAGCAAATTCTTCTTGAATTCGCCCCCTGGGTAAATAAAAAAGACAGTTCATTAAAGAAATTATGAAAAAATTGTAAGTAAGTCGCAAATTCTTTCTTGAATTCACCTGCTGGATAACAAAAAAGACATTTCGTTCAAGAAATTATGACAAAATTCCAAGTAAGTAACAAACTCTTTATTGTTTTCATGACTTAGATACACGATGTAGAAATTTAATTCAAGAAACTATGAAAAAATTCTCAGTAAGTAACAATTTCTTTCTTTAAGTCAACTCTTGGATACACAATACAGAAATTTCATTTAAGAAATTATGAAAAAAAAACAATTTCTTTCTTGAAGTCAACTCTTGGATACACAATACGGAAATTTCATTCGAGAAATTATGAAAATATTTGTAAGTAAGTAACAAACTCTTTTTGTTTTCACCTCTTGGATATACAGTACAGATACTTCATTCAAGAAATTATGAAAAAACCACAAGTAAGTAACTTTTTTTTCTCTTTATCAAAAACAATTTTCACTTAGCTACACGATGTAGAAATTTAATTCAAGAAATTAGGAAAAAATTCTCAGTAAGTAACAATTTCTTTCTTGAAGTCAACTCATGGATACACAATATGGAAATTTCATTCAAGAATTTCATGACTTAGATACACGATGTAGAAATTTGATTCAAGAAATTATGAAAAAATTCTCAGTAAGTAACAATTTCTTTCTTGAACTCATCTCTTGGATACACAATACGGAAATTTCATTCAAGAAATTATGAAAATATTTGTAAGTAAGTAACAAACTCTTTATTGATTTCACCTCTTGGATATACGGTACAGATACTTCATTCAAGAAATTATGAAAAAATCGCAAGTAAGTAACTTTTTTTCTCTTTATCACAAACAATTTTCACTTAGCTAAATGATGTAGAAATTTAATTCAAGAAATTATTGAAAAAATTCTCAGTAAGTAACAATTTCTTTCTTGAAGTCAACTCTTGGATACGTAATACGGAAATTTCATTCAAGAAATTATGAAAAAATTGTAACTAAGTAGCAAATTCTTTCTTGAATTTACCTGTTGGACAAACAAAAAAGACATTTCGTTCAAGAAATTATGACAAAATTCTAAGTAAGTAACAAACTCTTTATTGTTTTCACAAGTTAGATATACGACGTAGAAATTAAATTCAAGAAATTATGAAAAATTCTCAGTCTAAGTAGCAAATTCTTTCTTGAATTCACCTGTTGGATAAACAAAAAAAACATTTCGTTCAAGAAATTATGACAAAATTCTAAGTAAGTAACAAACTTTATTGTTTTCACGAGTTCGATATACGACGTAGAAATTAAATTCAAGAAATTATGAGAAAATTCTCAGTCTAAGTAGCAAATTCCTTCTTGAATTCACCTGTTGGATAAACAAAAAAAAAACAAAAAAGACATTTCGTTCAAGAAATTATGACAAAATTCTAAGTAAGTAACAAACTCTTTATTGTTTTCACGAGTTAGATATACGACGTAGAAATTAAATTCATGAAATTATGAAAAAATTCTCAGTAAGTAACCATTGCGCACGTGTAGTAACGTGCAGTAAGTAACATTGCGTGCAGTAAATTGCGCAGTAAGTAACGTGCGCGCACGTAACCTCGTCTAAATGAACCTTAAAAAAAAATTAAATAAAGCTAAGTCGACTTTGCATATCTCTCCTGATTGGTCCCTAAAAAACCAGTCTGGTTGAAAACGTGGAGTTTTCGTACTGCTCACTTTTTTTTGCAATGTGTAGGAACCAGTGGGGAATCCCCGCTCGTTTGGAAAGGTGCCAAGGAAAGGCATACAAATAGCATGTAGTTTCAAAACGTGTTTAATCACGTTTCTTGGATGAAGTATCTGTACTGTATATTCAAGAGGTGAAATGAATAAAGAGCTTGTTACTTACTTACAAATATTTTTTATAATTTCTTGAATGAAATTTCCGTATTGTGTATCCAAGAGTTGACTTCAAGAAAGAAATGGTTACTTACTGAGAATTTTTTTCATAATTTCATGAATTTAATTTCTATATCGCGTAGCTAAGTGAAAATTGTTTGTGATAAGAGAAAAAAAAGCTACTTACTTGCAATTTTTTCATAATTTCTTGAATGAAGTATCTGTACTGTATATCCAAGAGGTGAAATTAATAAAAAGAGTTTGTTACTTACTTACAAATATTTTCATAATTTCTTGAATGAAATTTCCGTTTTGTGTATCCAAGAGTTGACTTCAAGAAAGAAATGGTTACTTACTGAGAATTTTTTCATAATTTCATGAATTTAATTTCTACATCGTATATCTAACTCGTGAAAACAATAAAGTTTGTTACTTACTTAGAATTTTGTCATAATTTCTTGAACGAAATGTCTTTTTTGTTTTTTTTTTGTTTATCCAACAGGTGAATTCAAGAAGGAATTTGCTACTTAGACTGAGAATTTTCTCATAATTTCTTGAATTTAATTTCTACGTCGTATATCTAACTCGTGAAAACAATAAAGTTTGTTACTTACTTAGAATTTTGTCATAATTTCTTGAACGAAATGTTTTTTTTGTTTATCCAACAGGTGAATTCAAGAAAGAGTTTGCTTCTTAGACTGAGAATTTTTTCATAATTTCTTGAATTTAATTTCTACGTCGTATATCTAACTTGTGAAAACAATAAAGAGTTTGTTACTTACTTAGAATTTTGTCATAATTTCTTGAACGAAATGTCTTTTTTGTTTGTCCAACAGGTAAATTCAAGAAAAAATTTGCTACTTAGTTACAATTTTTTCATAATTTCTTGAATGAAATTTCCATATTACGTATCCAAGAGTTGACTTCAAGAAAGAAATTGTTACTTACTGAGAATTTTTTCAATAATTCCTTGAATTAAATTTCTACATCATTTAGCTAAGTGAAAATTGTTTGTGATAAAGAGAAAAAAAAGTTACTTACTTGCGATTTTTTCATAATTTCTTGAATGAAGTATCTGTACTGTATATCCAAGAGGTGAAAACAAAAAAGAGTTTGTTACTTACTTACAAATATTTTCATAATTTCTTGAATGAAATTTCCGTATTGTGTATCCAAGAGATGAGTTCAAGAAAGAAATTGTTACTTACTGAGAATTTTTTCATAATTTCTTGAATCAAATTTCTACATCGTGTATCTAAGTCATGAAATTCTTGAATGAAATTTCCATATTGTGTATCCATGAGTTGACTTCAAGAAAGAAATTGTTACTTACTGAGAATTTTTTCCTAATTTCTTGAATTAAATTTCTACATCGTGTAGCTAAGTGAAAATTGTTTTTGATAAAGAGAAAAAAAAGTTACTTACTTGTGGTTTTTTCATAATTTCTTGAATGAAGTATCTGTACTGTATATCCAAGAGGTGGAAACAAAAAAGAGTTTGTTACTTACTTACAAATATTTTCATAATTTCTCGAATGAAATTTCCGTATTGTGTATCCAAGAGTTGACTTCAAGAAAGAAATTGTTTTTTTTTTCATAATTTCTTAAATGAAATTTCCGTATTGTGTATCCAAGAGTTGACTTCAAGAAAGAAATTGTTACTTACTGAGAATTTTTTCATAATTTCTTGAATTAAATTTCTACATCGTGTATCTAAGTCATGAAAACAATAAAGAGTTTGTTACTTACTTGGAATTTTGTCATAATTTCTTGAACGAAATGTCTTTTTTGTTTATCCAGCAGGTGAATTCAAGAAAGAATTTGCGACTTACTTACAATTTTTTCATAATTTCTTTAATGAACTGTCTTTTTTATTTACCCAGGGGGCGAATTCAAGAAAGAATTTGCTACTTACTTAAAATTTTTGATAATTCCTTAAATGAAATTTCTGCATTGTGTATCCATGAGGTAACATGAGTGTGTTACCTATTTACAATTCCTTCATAATTTCTTGAATGAAATTTCAGTATTGTGTATCCAATAAGTGAAAACAATAAAGACTTTATTACTTACTTGCGATTTTATTATGATTTCTTGAATTAAATATCTGTATTGTGTCCAGGAAGCGAATTCAAGAAAGCTATTGTTACTTACTTACAATTTCTTCATAATTTAATGAAATGAATAAAAACTATTCTAAAGAATAAAGACGGGTTAAGCTTAAAGATATTTATTGCTTAAACGTATTAACATATTTTTGAAAGAATTTGCTACTTACTTACAATTTTTGATAATTTCTTAAATGAAATTTCTGCATTGTGTATCCATGAGGTAACTTCAAGAAAGAGTTTGTTGCTTACTTAGAGTTTCGTCATAATTTCTTGAATGAAATGTCTTTTTTTATTTATCCAGGAGGCGAATTCAAGAAAGAATTTGTTCCCGTGTGTCTGACAATAGATGTATGCAAATTCCTTTTCTTACATCTCCGAGGTTTTATTAGACATTCTAACGTTTTATATGCTAGCTTACTCTAAAAATAATGAACACATAACAATGTAATGCATAATATATTTTTAATGAAATAATGCTATGTAGAATATTAATACAAAAATATATTATGAACATTATTAATATCAATGATTAACTTTGGACATTTTGAATCTGCTCCATAAAATAGTTCACCATGTTCTCTCTTGATATTATAGCTATTGTCTTCTCTTAGTTCGTAATCAGTAGAATAATCATTATTCCATTTTGAGTCATACACAATTTTTACTGGTGTCTCATCAACAGGCTCAATATGCTTTTCGTCTTTGGTATTATTTGGTTCAATGACTGTTTGATCAATGGCAGTAACGTTTGCTGGTGCTTTGTTTTTCATCGATTCATCTTTATATTCCATCGTGATATTTTCTGACAATGCCCTTTTTATTTTTCTGGCAATTTCACTGTCTATTATCACATTATTTTACACAGGTAACAGTTTCGGCACGTAGACAAGATATGGTTTACGATATTAGTAGAAGAGTAGGCCTTTCTTTTATTGATCTTCCGTTGAATGCTAATACCCGAAAGGTGACGATTGGATGTATCAGTAGGTAATGTGTTACCTGCAACAGTAGCAAGGAGTTGTCCTCTATCATCAATGATTATTTTTATGTTGGCATTCTCTTTGAGTGCAATCATCTCTGGAGATCTCAATCTCGCATAACCACCAACATAAGAGTTGAATTTTTTCGGTATTCCAAAGAAATTTAATTCCTTACTGTCATGACAATGCATGCATACATTTCCAATAGTGCTACCACCTGTACTTGTTTCAAAGTTTAAATACTTCTCTTTGTCAGCATTCAATGCTACAATAACCTTGTTATGTAAACACACTTTATTAAAATGCTCCATCTTCACTTTTTTTTATAGATATGACTTATGTGTTTATCGTTCCACTGCGTAAAAAATACTGATTTAATACATGCAATAGATTAGGTAGTGTCAATAACCGGTCATAGAATACCAGTGGGAAAGTCACCTCGTGTCTCTGACCAATCACAGAGCACAATTGTTAGAACTGTAAGCATATTTTGACATTTTAAGTTATGTACAAAAAGAAAAAATAAATAAAGTTGAAAAATTTCGAAGTTTTAAAAAAGTTTGAATTAAACACTTTTAGGATATCGAATGTCTTTACTGAAAAGAAGAAAAATCACACGGAATCCGGCAACTGAGTCTCTTAATCCCCGTAAAGCTCTTTTAAAAGATACAAAAACTACTTATTTAACACAAAAATTTCGTTTTTAATGACCACCAAGTAAAGAAAATAGTGAAGCGTTTCTTAGTCGTATGTTTACCCGAATATTTAACAAGTACCATTTTTCCATACCATCCATAAAACTCAATTCCTCCTAGAATTATTTAAACTAAATAGTTACCCCCGCCCTAGAAAGTTCGGAAAAACACGATAGCCTTATTTATAGTGAAGCGTTTCTTAGTCGTATGTTTACCCGAATATTTAACAAGTACCATTTTTCCATACCATCCATAAAACTCAATTCCTCCTAGAATTATTTAAACTAAATAGTTACCTCCACCCTAGAAAGTTCAGAAAAACACAATAGCCTTATTTATAGTGAAGCGTTTCTTAGTCGAATGTTTACCCGAATATTTAACAAGTACCATTTTTCCTCCTAGAATTATTTAAACTAAATACTTACCACCGCCCTAGAAAGTTCAGAAAAACACAATAGCCTTATTTATAGTGAAGCGTTTCTTAGTCGTATGTTTACCCAAATATTCAACACATACCATTTTTCAACACCATTTATAAAACTCAATTCCTCCTAGAATTATTTAAACTAAATAGTTACCCCCGCCCTAGAAAGTTCGGAAAAAACACGATAGCCTTATTTATAGTGAAGCGTTTCTTAGTCGTATGTTTACCCGAATATTTAACAAGTACCATTTTTCCATACCATCCATAAAACTCAATTCCTCCTAGAATTATTTAAACTAAATAGTTACACCCGCCTAGAAAAATCGGAAAAACACGATAGCCTTATTTATAGTGAAGCGTTTCTTAGTCGTATGTTTACCCGAATATTTAACAAGTATCATTTTTCCATACCATCCATAAAACTCAATTCCTCCTAGAATTATTTAAACTAAATAGTTACCACCGCCCTAGAAAGTTCGGAAAGACACGATAGCCTTATTTATAGTGAAGCGTTTCTTAGTCGTATGTTTACCCGAATATTTAACAAGTACCATTTTTCCATACCATCCATAAAACTCTATTCCTCCTAGAATTATTTAAACTAAATAGTTACCACCGCCCTAGAAAGTTCGGAAAAACATGATAGCCTTATTTATAGTGAAGCGTTTCTTAGTCGTATGTTTACCCGAATATTTAACAAGTACCATTTTTCCACACCAGCCACAAAACTCAATTCCTCCTAGAATTATTTAAACTAAATAGTTACCACCGCCCTAGAAAGTTCGGAAAAACACGATAGCCTTATTTATAGTGAAGCGTTTCTTAGTCGTATGTTTACCCGAATATTTAACAAGTACCATTTTTCCATACCATCCATAAAACTCAATTCCTCCTAGAATTATTTAAACTAAATAGTTACCACCGCCCTAGAAAGTTCGGAAAAAACACGATAGCCTTATTTATAGTGAAGCGTTTCTTAGTCGTATGTTTACCCGAATATTTAACAATTACCATTTTTCCATACCATCCATAAAACTCAATTCCTCCTAGAATTATTTAAACTAAATAGTTACCACCGCCCTAGAAAGTTCGGAAAAACACGATAGCCTTATTTATAGTGAAGCGTTTCTTAGTCGTATGTTTACCCGAATATTTAACAAGTACCATTTTTCAACACCATCCACAAAACTCAATTCCGAATACAATTCAAGGAGAGAGAACAGTTTGACTATACTCGTTATTTATTTGCCAAGATATATATTTGCAATAATGAGTGGCATGTTTACACTAATAGAAGCTGATTGTGGCAGCATTAGCAGCAATTGTATATGAGTACCAAACAGTGCTATAGAAATCACAAAAGGATCTCGACTTTGTCTTGAATGGGATGAAGTGTATGCATGATACGTGATATGTTTGAGTAAATTTAAGTTGAAGAAACAATTATGTTTCGCTGCAAAAGTCCATATAGTGCATATACATAGAATTAACACTGCTTTAAATGTAATAGTGAAACATATTGAGGAGAATAAGTTATATCAGTAATTGTATGTGTAATATATTATTGTTATAATTATGCTCACACACAATAAAATTGTTTCGAAATCAAAAATGTTCTCTTTCTTTTTGTTAGGTTTTTTTTAAGTTGGTTAGCGAATATTCTTGAAGTAAAACGAATCGTGATTAGTCTAGAGTCTTTAAGAGAATGAAAGAGAAAATTGTGTTAAATCTTTTGATTATGGAAAAACGTTTGATTCTAGATGATGATTTTCTCGAGTTATCTCTTCAACGGAAAATATTTTCTTAAAGAACATTTGACAATATAATGAGAAATGATTCTTCATCGCTGGACTATTGTATGCAGCTTTTACGACGTGACTCAAATGGATCTACTCAATGTATTGATATATTAATTGAAACAAAGCAGAATAATATAGTGGATATACTTTTGAATGCATTGCCATAGCTTCTATCTAAGATTATCCTCCCTTCAAAACAGGTTATGTAACATCACAAAGTTACTCCTCTCTCCCTCTCTCTCCTCTCAATGAATTCATCAAAAGTAGGATCAGTTTCATTTTAGACGTGAGAGAGTTAACACTGGAAACAAAGAATGTTCTAAACATGTCCACTATATATGTATACTCTTGGCAGTTGGACATTATGTGAGAATTGTACAATTATTGCTTAGTATGATGAAAAGTGCAAATTATGCAATCCATGTAAATTACATAGAGGATATGCAGTACAAATTTAAGGATGTAATTCAGGTCTTGAAGAGATTTGTGACTCCCACCCTAGAGGGCAACTATACTCCAATTGTCACTATGACAAATGTGATCAGTGGGAAAATACTTATCCTGGTATGATAGGAAAGAACCCTAAACGAGATTTTAGCTTATTTCTACGAGATTGGTATCGTTCTTGTTTAAATTATTTTTGGAGGAACAATCAGGACTGCGATTCAACTGTTAGGGTAAGAATTCAATTTGGTTTCTACGTCATCGTTGTGACGAAACTGCTTATTGTGACTATAAGCCTAGTGATTTTTATTTGGCTGTTACAGAATGCGATTCACCACTTAAAAATACTGAATATGATATTGCTTCAAATAGACAAATTGCAACACGTGGATTTCACGATATGAATGCAAATAGTATCATTGACTATACAAAGAGACATGATAAGAGTGAAGTTACATTGTACTGTAGAAAATGTGACCAAGACTTTGCAGCCAATCAAGATCAATATACAGCGAATTTAAATAATCTACCAGCATTAATTGTTCTCGACGGTTGCCTATACACAGAAGAAGAAGAAGAAATCTAAAGTGAAGAATAAAGACATTGTTGTTGTGTATATACATTTTTTTATTAATAAATAAATTTACATATATTTTTAAAATACGTAATTTGTAGGGCACTAAAATCAAAATTATACAGGCTTGAGAGCATATTTTCCAACATAAAGTCATTCAGACGTGAATTGTCTACGTAAATGTTGAGAAACCGCTTGTAAGTACAACCACGACATCTCAAAACAAAATATAGTAGTGCATGAAAACTACCACTCTTAGTCGTTAGATCCTGCATTCTATCATTTTTATATAATAGTTTTCCAACTGTTTTCAATATAGTCGTAGATGTATGGGGTGTAGAATGTATAGGATAGACCAAGAGGATCAAAAAATTCAATAGTCTTCATTGTCTTAAAGATGCAGAGCCAATGACCTGTCTTTACACTCGATGGACTGCTATTAACTAATGATAATGGTATTGTTCGCACTTTGAATTTTTCCAAGAAAGTCCGATGGTATACAATAGGATCTGTATTTAGACATGTAGGGGTCTATATTAAGTACATTGATTATTTGAATAGTTTTCATGGTGCAAGGTCGAGTAGAACACTGCCTTTGGGAGTGATTTCCCAATAGTTTTCAAATTAATTTAACGAGATTGGTACCATACTCTCAGGTAATGGATCGGCAAATGTACACTCTAAACGCACACTCCCCGTTCGTGCTATACTCATATCTTGAGTGCCAGACAAGGCTAGTACAATGATACCATGTGTTTTAGCGAACATTTCTTCAGTTTTGCCATTTTCAAATAGTTGTGAATCATGACCAAGGGTTTGCATTGTCAACTCACACAGTGTCCTATAGGGTTTTTCAAAAGATAGATTCTAGAGTGGGATTCCATTTACTATACATAAAAGAGATGAAAGCCCAAACATCTCAAATTTATGTGGGCAACCTGTCCACGATCCTATTGCACTAGGATTTTTTTACACATGCCAATTCTAATTTTGATGGAATTTCACCATTGATAATGGATGAGTCGGTGAAGGTGCGTGACCTTGTGGAAATATGACATTGATTGGTGATTGTATGAGAAACAAGTAGTTTAACATTATTTCCACTGGTTCTCACTTTCTTCACTGCAAAAGCAACAGAACTCATAACCTGTTGCTTTCGTACATGAAGTATTGCAGAGGTGAAAGAGTGAGTTACATTAGGACTGGCAGAAAGTTCCTATCGTAAAACGAAATTGGATGGAGCAAGCGTCAATTTTATATCCACTTTAATATTTTGTGGTACCCATTGGGGTATATTAAATATCTCATGATACATTTTTCCAACTAAATGTAATTCACTAGTTGTAGCATTTTAAGGGCATATGTACTATCAGTATCTATAATATATTCATATCCATTGGAGGAGCCTCTCAATTCCTCGTCTGACTTTGGTGTCATCAACATGAACTGCATATAGCTCGTATAATTTGACAGGTTGTTGCTAGTGCTCACCAGTGTCCCATTTATGTAGACACTGATTTAAGTAATAAGGGTTTTTTAATTAATAAGGGTTTTTATTTAAATCAAACAAATAAATAAATCAACCACCAGAAGCAAACTTGTTTAGGCTATACACCGTTCAAAAAAACCTAATATATACATCGCTATCAACAGCGTAAAACATTAAATAAATAAAAAAGAAAAGCGAAAAAAAGCACGGCACAAACTCCTCCAACTTGGTGCAATGCCTAAAATAAAAAACCTAACTATAAATAATTATCACCACTCTCTCACTACCACCCACACACAACAACAAACAAAAATAACCAAAATACAACTTAGAGACCACTAAAGAGACAATCGCTAATAAATATTATACTCACCAAAACACAGAGACTTTAACCTACTCCTAAAACTAGCAATATTTTCTTCAACTAATAATTCATTTGGTAAATTATTATAAAACCCTGGTCCCACATGACGGATAGAGAAGAATGATCTTCGAGTTGAAGCCTAAGGTCATCTTATCTGGGATGCTGTTCCGGTCTAGTATACAAGGACATTTTATCCAGCCACGATCATTTGCCTAAAACATTGTTGCAATAATCCACAATCACATTTGAACAAAAACAAAGCTGAATAAAATTTAGAAACTCCGTGTAAAGGCAAAATATGTCATTCAACATATCTCCTTCTCACTGATGCACCTTTTTTATCGCCACAACGTACTCTAATAGCTGAGTCCTGCATCGCACGAAGTGGAAGTAGATGTGTCGGGAAAGTACTCGACCAAACGACATTACAGTACAAAAGGTACGGGTGAACATTAGAAAAATACAAAGACCTTATTACATCGCAGGAGAAAAAAATATTAAGCTTTCTCATAATCCCAACATTCCTTGCAATCTTACTACTTAATAGCTCTATATGGGGCTTATAACTTAAACATTCATCTATAAGGACACAAAGGTACTTGACAGTCTTTAATCACTGGATTGAAGTTTCAACAAGTCTAAGCCCATTAATCCATGGATAGTAATTGGGGTTTCTTCCGTAAACTAGAAGCTGTGATTTCTTGTCATTTAACCTCAGTTTGTTAGCTCTAGTCCATTTCCCAATTTGGTTCATACCTTTAATAAGCTTCTCCATGAGTTGCAGTTCCGTCTTCGCTGCCGCTGTAAAACGAGCATCATCCGCAAATAGCGCAATAATCAACTTTATGGTTTCGCAAACGGGAAAATTCAGGTCAAACGACAAACCTTCCACAGCTCCTCACAAGTAATTAATGAAGATTAAAAACAGTATAGGCCCGAGCACAGACCCTTGTGGCACACCAAATTGAACATTCTTTGTACTCGATACGGCACCTCCAACACTCACATACAAAGAACGATTATGAAGGAAAGACTTTAAAAGGCCTAAAAACGCACCACGAAATCCACAATTATCAAGTTTTGCAAGCAGAATACCATTATCAACCGAATCAAAGGCTTTCACAATATCGAGGAAAACTGAAGCCACATTCCAACCAGCATCCAGGGTATCATTTACTAGCGTCACCAAAAACAGAACGGCCTGATCCATCGACATTCCTCTTCGGAATCAAAACTGGGCTGGAATTAGAAGTCTCTGCGATTCTACAAACTCAACCATTCTAGCATTTATCATCTTTTCAAACACTCTACTTAACACTGGGAGAAGAGATATAGGTCTATAATCATGGAAAGAATTCTTATCACCAACTTTAAATAACGGAATAACTTTAGCCGACTTAAAGCAATTAGGAAAATACCACATTTCATGCACTGATCAATTAAGTACACCAAACGCTGTAATACAGCTGAAAATACATGCTTCAAAACTTTCAGGGAAAAATAATCACTACCTGCGGCATTTCTCTTCATGCTCCAAACTGTTTTTTGGAGCTCTTCAACATTAATTGGATGCAAAAGAGCAGAAAAATCACTAGCCACAGGTAAAATCCGAACAAAAGACTCTTCTAGAGAGGAGGAGGATCCTGTACCTGGCATACTTTTTCCAATATTTGCAAAGTGGTCGCACATCTGATCAACTGCTTCCTGCAGGGATGAGGCAAAATTTGGGGTAATAGAACTTTGGGTTGGGCGGACTACCGAGTTGATTGTTTTCCAGGTCTAAGCAGGATTTCCTTCCGACTTTTGAAATTTTTCTCTGAAATATTCTTTTTTAGCTTTTCGAAGTAGCTTATTCATTTGTTATTACATTTTCTGTACCTCTCTTTGGCATATGATTATGTACTAGAATACTTAAATAACCGTCTCCTTTTCATTATCGCAGCCATTGGTACTTTAGAAATCCAAGGTTTAACTGGTCTCTCGGTTTAAACCGACTGGCTTGACATTTTACAACATGACCTCCATATTTCATTCACTTTACCATACCATAAACAAAACTTCATATTTATATCAAGTTCATTATCTTCAAGAAACTGAAGCTTACATTTTTCTAATTCATTTTTAAACTGTACCAAAACATCTCCATCAATTCTCAATCGATAATTATGTGCTTTTGAATTCTTACTCTTCGGTGTGCAAAAATTATTCACACACAACAGAGCACCAAAGGGATCAGAAACATCATTAATCATAACCGAAACTGAATCATACTTAATATCACAAAAAATATCATCAATGAGGGACTCAGAATTAGCAGTTACCCAAATACAAATATTCACCACAGGAAATACACCATAACAAGACATCACATTCACGAATTTACGAATTTTAGGATTAGCACACACTCTATTTAGGTCCAGATTAAAATCACCACACACGAAGAAAGTTTTAATATCATCAGCAAGCTCATTCAATTGCTTTTCTAGGAGCTCCAAGAATTCCTAAGGAGAACCTGACAGCGGGCGGTACACTACAACCACATAAAATTTCTGTCCCGATTTACATAATTCTAATACCACACTTTCAAATACCATTTCCTTATTCACACGCTTTTCATTCCTCACCTTAAATTTGAGACCATTCCTAACATAAACTGCCAGTCTACCATGTTGTCTCTTCTCTTTATTCTGAACATGAAGTCGACATTCACCTACATCTAATAAATGTATCGTATGATCTCTCAACCACGTTTCTGTCAGAGCAATCACATCTAATTTTGAAAACAGACCCAATTCTTTTAATAATCCAATGAGCAATCTAGACCTTGACAATTCCACAATAACAAATTCAGTCCACTGGGTCCTGACAACATATAATTAATTTCAATAGGGCCTTTATAATATACTTTAGGGGGTACATCAAAAAATCCTGATCTAGATCTTTATGGAGAATACCACCTTGTAAATCCTGGAAATTTAGCGAATCTCTCTCAAGTGATCTCAATCTTTCCAAATCAACAACTAGAATAATAACCATTCATCGAAGGTGTAGCGAGAGAACGGCGAAACCACACTACTACTTTACCAATTACTTTTCCTGGTTCACACCAAATCGAAGACAGGCCGGCCGTAAAAAGAAAATAAACCTGAAAAAAGAAAAAGAATAAAAAAAACAAATTACAGAAAAATGGAACAGAAAATAAAAACAAAAAGAAAAACAAATTAACACACAACTAGCGAAAGGAAATTCCGCCAAAATAATAAGCGCATCCATTCAACAACATAGGAGCCTACTACCACCTACTCATATTTATCCTTTAAACTAAAATAAAAAAAAAATCTTTACTCTTAAACAAACAAACAAAAAAACAACAAAATATTTTTTCTTTTCATAAGCTAAACTTTTCATATTTTTTCTAAGCAACCGAACATAAGCAAAACCCTGGGAGCCGCGAAGGGGGAAAGTCCATATGCTAATTCATCAATCCACTCATCGCAAGTAAACTTCACTTTTCGACCACCTGGTCGTTCAAACCGGAGATACAACGGCACTGTATTTGATACCCATGACGTAATACCGATCGAACTAATACGCGATTTCTTTTCATACAGTCTTTTCCTCGCCTCTCTCACAGAAAGCGGGGCATCATCACTCACATCAATATTTTGCTGGTTTCGCATAATTTTTCCCTTAAGCTTTTTTCCATTCTTGAGTATTTCGATCTTATTCTCACGGTTGCTTACATTAACCTTGAAATATTTCTTGTCATTTTTAATCTCAATAACTGAAAACTTTGGTATAATTGGTGCAGCCAAACCGTCTGTACATATCCCAGTAAACATTCGTTTAGCCTGATCTTCGTCTTCACAAACTGCGTTCCATGCTACCACATTATTTTCCGTCGGCTGATACTCTGTAGCCATAATCCTACCAGCAATACGCAAAGTCTTTTCTTTGTAGTACTTTACTTCCGTTTGCAGGTTAACAAGTTGATTTTTCAGCATAGAAACTTCATTTCCAACAGCAGTCATGTGTGAACTCGACCCCGAAAGTTCAGACCTTAAAGCCATTTGCTCCGATTCTATCGCTTGTATTTTATTTTCTAGTGTAGTAAATCGCTGATCGACCGATTGGACTGAGTTACGAGTCTCTCGCAAAATGTCCATTATCTTCGCAATATCCTCTGACAACGCCTGTAATGATGCCGAAATTTTCGCCGACTCTCGAGTAATTTCAGACGTATTAGGGGTGCTTGTCGTCATATTCTCACTTAAAAAATCCTCATCCTGACGACTCCCCTTATTTTTTTCCTAACCATTTTGATGTTAGAATAAACAAAATTGTCTTACCGGAAAAAGCACCAAATCTTTATCCACGTTGGTGCGAACGTGCAGTAAACTTAGTTGTTAGGCCCTGTAAACACCTTAATCTGCCTTCAAGCGAATGCAAGATCCAAATCTTCTTTCTGCGCATCAACTGGATACAGCAAATATTTCTTCAGACAGCAATGTATATCCTCAATAAACCTCGATTATTTTACAAATATTTTCCTCCAATCACAGCACACAGAGTTCAGCATTAATCAAACTATTTTCATTTCGTGACGTCACTCACAGAGTAGGCAATAACAAGTGCCCAAAGATGTTAACCGGCTGATAGCTGATCCATTACTCAAGATTTGTCGAAATAAATTATGTAATATACAATTTTCATAGGATATTCCATCAGCAAGAAAAAGCATTTTGTTCTCAGATTTCTTGACTATTACATGTAAATCTATAAATGTCAAAGACATGTCTTGAAAGAAGTCTTCATTGGAATAAATTTGAAAGTGAATATTATCGGACATCGGTTGTTGTGGGTAGAATTTTTCTTAATATCCATGTTTTACTCTCACATCAACAGTTTCTGCATTGAATAGATTTAAAGATGAAGTGATTGAAGGATGGGAATCCTTATACGGCAGATATGAAAATGTTTAGTCTAGGAAAAGATATCCTGTTTCAATCTAATAATCCTCTTCCTTGGGCTTCTTCTTCTTCCATATATTGTAGTAGCTTTTATCCTTCTATTCTTTGATAGGAGTGATGTCTTTTGTTCCTGACCTGAATAGAGACTGATGATTGATGCAATGTTTCTCAACCTTTTTAAACCTTTTTTACTTTGTCGACTTTTCAATTGCTCACCAAGTTTCCATGCACTGGACCTGAGATTCGCCGAAGCACTTTTTTTTTAAATCCTTGCCAGAGCCCCAATCGTATAGTGTAGAGGATGCAAAATCTGTCGCAGCCGGTACAATATATTTTTTAGCCGGGGTAGTGCAGAGCGAAACAGCTTGGGAAACCAACTGCCAAGACCATAGCCAGACATTGATGAACCACCTTTGTAATAGTCCATTCCATTACCCAGTGGTCTTGGGCCAAGAGTAGCAACATAGCAGTCAATATCAGGACAAAGGAATACCACTTTTCTATTAGACATCTTGTTATTGAATATCGACAACGATGGGTCGACAATGACATGTAATCACGGCCAAACCTTTTGATACTGCTAGAGGATCACCTAATTCACTTCTTAGTGTTAACTGAAAGAGTTCCAAATAGGAAGTGTTTACAGGGATTTAGTGAACATACTTTATATTGTAATGATGAATATGATCATGAATGGTTTTTTGTTCAAGAACTCGAAGGAGGGAAGCATTGCTATTGCCAACTCTGGATGTTTCAACAAATGAAGCATAGGAAAATATACAAGTGTCCGAGGAGAAGGCAGGTGGTTTGTCAGAAAAAATAACATTAGTGTTTCCAGCACTTTTACCATTGATTATATTGAGTTTAAAACCAAGAGCATCTCTTAGATTATCATTGAGAATAACCTTTTCATCAGCAATTGGTGAAATAATTTAGATCTTGCCCTCTTCCTTTAAATAGTTAAATTGAAAGGCTCCTTTTTTACGAGTGGAAATTATTTTATAGATAGTACGACGCAAGTCATTCACACAACTGAGTTCCTCGTATGGTAATACAACAAATGGATATTCTAATGAATTGATCTTTTGAATTTTATGTTGATCGCTAGCGAGTGGAGGCCAATCATAGGGTCTAATTTTTATATCATATATGTGATCTTTTCCTAGGATATTATATGTATTTTTGAGAATACAGTCGACAAGAGCCACTTCATACGCGCCGTCAAATATGATTCTGGGAGAGGGTTTTGTCCAAAAATCACTAGTTTTAGTCAAATCATTGTAGAGTGGGTCAGATAGATCGGACATTAATGTCACACAGAAATCATTGGGCATTGTTAATGTCTTCAGATGCAACCCAAGAATCAAAATCAGTGTTGTATCCTAGCCAAAGAACAAGCTCTCAGTTTGTAAAAGGTGCTTGTGCAATAGAATCGTGGACAGGCTGCCCTTATAAATTTGAGATGTTTGGGATTTCATCTCTTTTATGTAAAGTAAATTGATCCCCAATCTAAAATCTATATAGAACAAGCTCTAAATTCTAATATTTCTTCTGTTTCATTTGATTCTGCATTAGGCAGCCATATTTTTGAAAATCCTAGCCACAATATAATTTCTGATGAATCCACCCTTATTAGCAATGACCTAGGTATAAAGTAGGTAGTCTAAGAATCAATTGAAATCAGACTTAAGATTAATAATAATTTTGCTTAAATAGGGACTTGGGGGAATATACACTAAATGCTCTATACACCAATTTAATTTAAAATGATCTTAAAAAATTGTTTCAAAAAGCCAATAGACATTAACACAGAACCGGTCACAAAAAGACCTTTGATGTTAGCTGCCAAAAAGGCTGGATCAGCAATAAAACGTGTTTTTAATTTTTGTTTCTTTCATCTCATTGAATCCTCTTGTTTTACCTTACTTTTATCAGTCCTGGTTGAACTTTGTTGAAGTAAGGATGCCAGGACTGCTTTGAATTTTTTTTTAATTTGTTGGTTTTATTGGTCGCATGTTGTTGTTTGTCTTTTTTCTTTTATATATTTTTGTCTTGCTGAGGACGGCCCTTGGACATAGGGCCGACATATTCTTTCAAATTATCTCCACTGTCTTGCAAAAAGATTTCCCTATTGTTCTTTGTGCTTTTTTTGTTTGTTATGGAAAGTCAGTGTGGTTTTCGTCGCTATTACCGCAATAGTATATGGTGAACAATGATATTCTGTTTCGGTTCCCGATCCGCAATTAGTTTCTGTTTGGAGGGGGTTGAATGCATGCCCATATCCTCAACAAAAGACAAATTGTATGGACTCAAAGAGTCTTTGGTTACAGATCAATTCACACAAGGAAAAAAATCTTTTACGGAGTCGTGGAGCTTCATTGGTATGTCATCGTCAATTTCAAAAAACCATCCTTGGGGACCATTTTCCTTGACAGTGTGAATGTCGAGGAAATCTATGGCACAAGGATTTTCAAGCCATTTGTATTTGCCGTATGGTAAACTGTAGTGACACATTCCCGAGGGGTTCAGAGAATTCATGTCTAGAAAAACAGTATTGAAGTTTACACCGTCGACAGAGTTCTGTCCAGTTGGATCAGTTGTCATGAAGTGGTCCCCATGAAAAACATATCCCCCTCTCATGGATCTTTCTACAGATAAGTGCTGATCCACCTCGGTGATCAAACCTATTTCTTCTCTACTGATTTTTAGAACTAAATCCATCACCAGATGTGGAGTTAAAAAATAATAGCTATCGTCCAAGCCAAATTCCGAATGGATTTGGTCTGTGTTCTTGCAGACAATATCTAAAAGAGTTAACGCATGACTTGCAAAGCACATTTTACAATAATCCCATCTGTTTTTACAGTCCCCCTTGGCCCAAGCCCTCTTGGTTAATTCATAGTCATCGACAGTGCATTGACTATCGGTAACTGAATTATAAAATGCTTCAATGGGGAAAGTTTCTCCTTACTTAACCTTGCGCTGGAGTTGTAATAATCATACGAATATGTGCCTTTACAAGTGAGTAAATCATATATTTAATTGCTTGGAAAGCGTTGTTTAAGCAGAGGGAAAACTATCAAAATTGTCACTTTTCTGCTCTTGTATTAATTGACTGAAATATTTGGGGAAAAGGTATATAATCTAAAAAAACGGATTTTATTCCAACAAGTATGACCATTATCCAGTGTTTTCCACTTGAATTCTAAAAGCAACAACTTCTCAACTGATTTGGCTATGATATTATACTTGAATGAGCTATCTACCCAGGGGCTATTTACAACTTCTTCCCTGTGCATACGTGCCAATACAGGTAAAATAAATTTCAATTCATAATTTGAATTGTGGACAAAAACCGGTATAAAGTCCTGTTGACTTACGTTTACATTGCAGGATTGATGTGCTACGCCACGAAAGTTACTACCCCTTGATGATGTTTCCTGCCATAAATGATCATCGTCACGGACTTTCCCCTCCCCCCCCCCTTAGCCGTTTTCCCCTAGTCTATTTTCCTTTAGTCCCCTCTTAAAATTACCCTTTACATACCCAACATATTTCTTATTTTTAATTGCTAAGCAATCCTCGGGTGAAAGAATCATGGTATAATGTGTATGTTGCAACCGAGAGATTGCATTATGCGGTGTGATGATTAATTTAGTGAATGCTGTGACCATGAAATCATTCTCCTCTAATATCTCAAATATTTCTAACAGTCGCATAGTGTTACTGGAGTCTCTTTGAGCGTGGGTATAAGAGACTGCAATAGCTTGGTGCTCCTTGATACGATCTGAATTTTGTAGTTCGTTCAAACCTGTGAGTTTAGACTCACAGTCCAAACTGGTTTTATCACTTTGCATAAGTGTATTCTGAAAATTTCTAAATCATAAAATTACTCGGTCACCGGGGACTGTCTCTACAGCTTGATAGCCATGTCGCATACAATGTTTCATGTGGTTCTGTAGCTTTAATTCAGGCCAAAATATGGATAAACACATTGGACAATAGTAGCTTACCCAATGTGTTTTTCCTCCCCCAGAACTCTACTAATATCCGTAATTGGATTAAAATGTCCAATTGAATCAGGTTCAGTAGGTGGTGTGTACAACAGCCGAACCTAGTGTTTCACTGATTCAATTGCCGGATCTCTTACTGGAAATATCACCCCCTTTTTATTAGTACGTGCTGTATCTTCAAATTCTGTTTCATATTGTAGCACTGTAACACTAATCTTTAAATGTGCGTTTGCCCGTTCAAAAATATCTATCCCTTTTAGTGTTACAGGAAATTTACCTATAAAACAACTGAAATATACTTGGGGGAAATCTGATCCCTCTTTCCCATTGACAGCCCAATTGTCCAAAATTCTTTCCGTAGCATTCTTTTGTAGTGGTTTAAATGGCAATATAAGAAAAACGTACATGAAACGCTTTTGCCCTGTTTTGAAGCAGATTCGTTGCACCCCCTGACACCCTTTTAAAACAGGATTATTTTTTAAAACTATTGAGCTCTCAGACGCCACTCCTGCCTCCCTCTCAAAATAAAATCTTTTTTAAATTTTCATATATTTACACTTAAATTTTCAACAAATAAGACCACAGAACCACTACCCTTCTCATTATAATCGTCCAAGTCAGTGGCAACACTGTTTACCTGATCCATGAAAACATTCTCATAATTTCTCAAAAGGAGTTGAAGGACAAACATTTCAGTGTGCACATAATGATAGTTGACTTCGCCATGATTTTCATTTAAATAGAATAGTTTTAAAACTATTGAGGCCTTTATGCTGTCTCCCCCCCCCCAACCACACCAGAATTTGGTGTTATAGAAGTGCTCGAATCTTCTCTACATATGTATGGATAATATTTATTGGGTCAGTTATAATATTCCCCGCCAATAGTGCATTGAAAGGATCCCCAAGTATTGCTGTGAAAACATCTTTTGTATTCAAGACAGAATTTGTTAGCTGAAATTCCGGTAGTGTTGGTGAAAATTGTATATCATATTCACCAATATCACCATCACGACCCCCACTCTGTTCAACCTCAATATTAGAGTCGGTGCGTGGAGTGAAATTCCCCAGTTCGCTTAACATGGCCTCGAGCGTGTTAGGACTATGTGAATCAGCCCAAGCAAATTTATTTTCTTTTTGTTCAATTAAATTTGGTTGAAATGGGGTTATATCCGTTAAATCTGTGGAAGGGAGGGATCTCATTTAACTCTTTGGTAAAATTATCTAAAATTTATGAAGTGTTAGGATTTAGCCAACGAAAACACCCTATGAAATACCTTGATCTGATTGGTCAGAACTAACTTCTTTGCCTTGTTCAACAGCGCTAGGGACTACATCAAAAGAATTGTTAACATCACTAAAATATTATCTTAAAAAGTTATCTGACCATTCGGAGTCATCAATAATGTCAGAAGGTGTATCGTCTAAATTATCACTACCATCACAAGACCACGCCTCTAAGAATTTACTATATCGTTCAAGATCATTATCGTCAACAACCGCTGTTTCAGTGACCTGATTATAAAGAAACTCTCTTGGCTCTCTCCTCAATTAAAGCTCTCTCCTCAATAAGGTCGTATAATTCTTGGCTTGATACTTGAGGCGGAGAAGGTAGTGACGATATGTAATCCGTTCTAACCTATAAGGAAAATAGCTTATTTTCAAAGTGTCTAAATTACTCTATTTTTATTGGAGTCGAAAAATGTGCACAAGAACAAAATACTAAAATAAAGTTAAGTAGTAATCCAGAAAGTTATGCAGTCCGGTTATCAAGGTTATTAAATCTAGGAATTACCTGGAACCCAGCTCTTTATTTTTCTTTTTTTCTTTTTTTTTCTCTAATTTCATGTTACTGCTTCACGGGTGAAAAATGTGTCCGATATTTTTCTTCTCTGAATTTAACTAACCTAATATCATGTTTTTTTTTAGTTTTGTCTCATATCTGTATGCTTAAAGGCTAGCCTACCTCTTTCATACCATCTCCTGTCATGGGACACAACTCATTCTGGTAGAAAGTTGTTCTATAATGTCCGTAGAGACCAGATGAACCACTTGTTAATAAAACAGTTTTTACGTTTACTTGAGAAACAGCAGTATGTGTTGATAATATATGAAATTGTCATTTTGCTTCAGAATTATATCGTGGACTCTGAATTCAATGCGTGTGCATTATGTTTTTTGTCCCAAATCCACCTTTTTGACCTTTCTACTTACATATACACCTACACATTTGTTTGAATTGCAATACTCAGAATACCCATACAAGCAGTTGAGCTGTTTAGTTCAGTTGATTTTTTTCTTATTCATTAGTTTGCAACAAATTACTTTACTATTTACATTGGATAACTGAATAAAAGGTGATGTAAATCGTTTTAGAAGTCTTTTATTCAACTTTGTTTGTTTTGAGCACCAAAGATCAAACTCTCAGACAATGGAAATGCCCGTTTTCATGCAGGGCATTTATTAAATACATGTAAAGCAGTGGCATTGGTTGTTTGAATAAGAGGTGGATGTGGTCTTGGCATGGAGTGTTCCAAGTAAGATTTGTTAGTACACAGTTTGAAACGTTATGAAGCAACAAAAAAATTCACATTTCCGTCCCGAACAATTTACTGAACACTAAAGAGACTGGAATAAAAAAATATCTTTTTTTCTGCGAAACCTTTCACATTCCCCATCTCACAATTCATATGATTTACTGTAGAAATTGTGACTGGAATATAAACCATTTTTTTCAGCGAAACCTTTGTCATCCTAATTCATAAGAATTTAGCAAAAGCTGGATGTACCTCAAGGGTTTCAATAATTACACCTGTTCATCGATGGAGATGAAATCACTCTGAAGTGTTATTATTAGTGTCAAAAAGGGTTTATTTCCTTTGGGAGAATGCTTGTTATGGACTGCTAGCCATTTTCGCGAAATATCAATAAAATTTAAACTCAAATTAATACCATCTTGCGGGGCTATAGACTCACTTTCCTGAATGCAAGGACATGCACTGGTGGTGATGTCATTCTCGCCCTCTAAGGTCGATGTTGAAGGATGGGCATATACAAAACA
Source organism: Artemia sinica (assembly GCA_027921565.1). Classification (NCBI taxonomy): domain Eukaryota; kingdom Metazoa; phylum Arthropoda; class Branchiopoda; order Anostraca; family Artemiidae; genus Artemia; species Artemia sinica. The sequence goes on along the minus strand of CM051258.1, from coordinate 8,091,028 downwards.
GAAGGCCGTGACCTGTTTGGATCCTCAATCCGTGCCTTGTTTTCGGGAGGAGGGATGCATTCTTCAAAATTGTCCTTAAAATGAAATTAAATTATAGTTATTTTTTTCATGTAGAGTGAAAGGCGTAGTGAAAAAACATACAAATACGTTTTTAAAAACCTGGGTAAATGAAAAAAAAGAAGCAAAAGACTAAAATCAGGAATTAAGGGTGAAAAAAATTTCAAAATTAGATAGCTTGGTAGGTCAGAAACCCATCATATAAGCTTCAAAATGTTATACGCTCTAGAAACAATGGAGTTCAAATACATGCAGACCTAATTGCTAACTATGCTTTAACTTCTACCCCACAATATGCAAATATAAAGCCCAAATTTGCTTCTAAACTACTATATTTTCATCCTATTTTTTTTTCATTAGCCAAACTTGACTTCTTTTGTGTGCCGGATAAAATGCATATGTACATAGTTTTTTTTGTTTTTTTTTAAAGCCTTTAGAACAGAATAATACACAAAAAGAAGTATTGATAAAGTATTAAAATCATGCAGATATTATAGAAATTATATTTCTAGAAACAGAAATAAGGCTATAACCTAGAATTAGGTGAGGATAAATTTCATTGTTAGCTAGGCTACGGACTCTATAATATAACCTTCAAAGTGCTATAAACTCTAGAAACAAGGACTATGCAGTTGTTAAAGGTTTGATAACACAGTCTCGGCATATAGGCCTATAATTACTGAATAAGCTTGTTAACACACACATCCTCAGCTTATAGGCTTTAAATTTACATCAAGTATCCTTTTCATTGCTTGCTAGCTAGGCTAGCCTACGTCCCCCAATAAATTAATATGATCAAAAATGCTATCTTGGTTACATTTAATACATGCAATGCTTTACCTCCCATCCCCCAATGTACAAATATATACACCCCAAATTTGTTTCTATGCTATTATTCATCATTTTCTTTATTTCATTAACCAAACTTGACTTTTTTAGAAGTCTATCTAACCAAACTTGACTCTTTTTAACGAAGTCTCTGCATAATGCACCCAGTACCGCAATATCTCAATTAATTACTTATAAAATAAACTTACAGCATATGATTGCTTAATAATATCTTCAATATTCTCCATATTATCAGATGCTTATTGTTCAGTACTTAAAAATTAACTGTTATATTAGCAAGATGTATAATGAGCTTATACAAATGTTTCCTAAGAAGCCATGTTATATAGTGCAACTTGATTTCCATTATAGCCCATTGCGTAAATCTAGGCCAAAGTTCCTGGAAAAGTGGTCTGATCTCATTTCCGTTCGTATGTATTATGCTTAGAAACATCTCTAATTGGCCTAGAAATGAGGTGTGTGGTATTGTTCGTCCTGGCTTTCAATATATACCTCTACTTGTTAGTTGCCATAAAATCACTTTCGGCTATTAAAAAGAGAACAAGCCTTTCCAATTTCCAATTGAATGAGCCCTTTTCGAAGTTTCTACAACAACTCTTTCGATACGAAGTGCCCTGGTCTAAAAGAAACCAAAAAAAAAATAATACATTGTGCCAACATCGTTCTTTACTTAGGAAACCTTTACTTATGAAACCTCATTTATAGATACCCTTGCATTTTGAACGACCTTATTTATAGATATCTCTATATAATTAGCAATCTTAATTTAGGATATAGAATTGTCGCCACAACTTACTGTAGTTACAATTCTAACAATGGTATTTGCCTTGTCACCGATTGCTGCTAAGGCATTTTGTTCTTCATCAAGAGTTTAAGTCATATCCTGCTTGTTCAAAACCTCCTGGTTGGGTATTTTAGTTCAGAAAAACAAACATATGAAAAAATGTGTTTTAAAAACATTCAAAATATGAAAAAAAAAAATATGAAAAAACATTCGACTGGGTGTATAGTAAATGAACAATGGTTTGTGGTCTTGAAGATATTTTAACACATTTTATTCTTCTCATGGGCTCTAAGCCTTTCATAACTCTTGTAGTAAACATATGTCTGCAACCACGACCATTGAATAAGAACTCATTTAAAAAGTTATGCTTACTGTCTTTTAACTTTCGGAAACAACGCCTGTTAGTAATACAATTTTGGGCTTTTACCAACAATGCATAGCACTTCGTTTCAAGTCTATTCGAAAAGTTGTGCTCACTGTCATAGTTACTTTCAAAAAATAAGCTTATGAGGCACTATTTGGTTTTTAAACAAAATGTTCATTCACGGCACACTCCAGTATATTTTTTCTTTTAACGTTTTTTGCGCATTTCTGTTGCTTATAATCTCTATTTCAGAGAACTTTAAAAAGGGAAAGGAGCTTCTGTCCCACTCTGCTCCAGAATCTAAAGATGCATTTTCTGTATTTTCAATTTAATTCCCATTTTTTTAAATAAACTCTTTACGCTTATTTTCTATTCATTCCCCAATTACGTTCTTTTTACTTTCTGTTTTCCAGTTTTTTTCCTTAGACAGACAACCGATAAAAATCAACTGTGCTTGTAAATTAGTCTTTCGTCCCTTCTTTGGATATAGGAGACCTGATAGCCCTAAACAATAGACTATCCTTGTTTCCAGACATCCATCGAGACCATTGCAGAGTTACCTAGATGTCGGTTTTAGGAACGGTTTTCAAGACGATAATAATAGTATGCGGCAGCTAACATGCCAAATTGGATAGAAGATGGGATAGCTTCACTCACATAGAAAATCGGATACGTTGAACAAAGTATTTGCTTTAAACGCTGTGATAAACCTTACTGATGAAATAATTTTGAATACAGTTAATTATAAATTGACTAAATCGATTAAAATCGATTTGCTCTTGAGCAGAGCAAAAAAAAAACAGAAATTGTAATGAACAATGTCATAAAAGTTAAAAAAGCAGGTATTAGACTTATTAAAAAACGAGAGGAATAGTGATCTTATAATTGGCCAAAAACAGAACTGTTATACAACTCCAACTTTAGCTTCACTAATGACAGTGTAGGCCTGACCAGGATTTAATTAGTATTCCTTTATTCAGTACTTATTCAGAATTCAAAGCGACAACATCCGTTTTGAATTGGATTTTACTACCTCATTAATTCAGAAATCTTTTTAGCCAATCATATTGTGGATTCCGGCGTTTTCTCCTGGAACCCCTACCCCGTGAAAATTTAGACTGGAATTTACAAAACCTCAATCAAGGCAAAATCTCCCCATAAAGTTTTTAACTATTTACACATCTAGAGCATAAAGCCGCCTGAGGCTAACAAACCTACGCACGCTCTTCCTCTATCCCAGTCCATTTAAATCCTCCCTCTTTACACCCTCTTAAGAATCTTCATTGTGTCCTTCCTTATGACCTCCTTCCATTCCAACCGGGGATGCCCTGCTTTTTGTTTGGCCCTAGAAAATTGGCCCAAAGGATGATCTTTGATGAATGTTTCGTCTGCAGAACGTATCCTAGCCATTTCAATGTTACTCTCACTGTTGCCCTAGATAGCGGAATAGAGCCACATTTTTTAATCAGCTTACTGTTGGAAATAAGGTCAGTTAGACAAATACACAGAAGAGTTCATGGACAATTCCTCTGCATAACATCTAACAAATCCTCAAACAAGGAGCAACTCGGGCCAATAGGAAGAAAACTCTAAAACAAGGAATTTGGATCAAAACTTTAACATATCAAGAGAATTGGCTCTTATATTTATCCCAAATATATAGAGTTCAATAAGATTAATAGGATATTATAGATCAAACGTCACTACTATGGTAAAATATTCCTGGTTTTGGGAAAATGGCGAAAATACTCCCAAAATGGCAAGTTATCTTAATGAAAATTATAATAACAGTTTCAGCATATTCGACAATCTTTCTGTTGCGATTTTGAGCTTCTATCTAAAAAAAGAGAAAATTTGTATGTTTTTCCCGTAAAAAGATTACGAATGCGTAATTTTTTCCCACGAGCGGTCGCATAAAACCAAAGGTCTTAGAAGATCGGGAGAGAACTCAGAAGATAAAAACGCCAGAGCCTTTTTAAAGTGATCAATAAGATTGTGTGACGGTAAAGTGATGTTTTTGGCTATTTTGTGGCACTAAACTGCAATTTTGCTCTATTGAGGACCAAGTTGCTATTGATTGTGGTTCTTAGACAGCCAATTTATTTAAGCTAATCAAAAACTGTATATTGAATTTCTCGGTGCGGAACGGGCTGTAAGAGAAGAACGGTTCAATCCCGCTTTCTAGGGCTATAATGAGAGAAAGGTTGAGATGGCTAGGGTACTTTCTGCGGATGAAGAATGAGAAACTGCCCAAGATTGTCCTTTTCGGTAAACTGTTCAAGGCTAAACAGAAAGCAGGTCGTCCTTGGTTGGGGTTTGAGGATGTTGTAATGAGACATTTAAGAGAAATGGAATTTTCTGGAGGGTGACAAACAAAGAACCTTTGAATAGATTGGGATGGAGGAAGAGAGTGTGTAGCTTTGCAGCTGCACAGGCAGCATGGTGCTGCGGTTAGTTTATATATATATAGATATATATATATATATTATATATATATATATTATATATATATATATATATATATATATATATATATATATTATATATATATATATATATATATCTATATATATATATATATAGTATATATATATATATATAGTACTACTATAAACTATGTTATTACTTGCTTGTTTGGAATAAGGAGCTCAGTCAATTTTAAATTAGCTTGATTGCGACATAGAGTTTGACTCCTTGTTATTCAAGTTAAATTAGAAAAAAATGCCCCTTCAACATACTTCAGACATGAAAAACTTCTGATGTACGCCTATATGACGTTTTCTCGATCACAAGGGGTAAACTGGTATCGTTTACTATAGTTGTAGTCAGGGGCGTCATGTATAGGTGGAGGAGGTATCCATTTACCAATATTTTTAGCTAGTCGGATAAAAAATGTGAGTCAGTAAAATAGTGGCACAACGCATTACTCCTTCCACGGCCACCATTTCCCAAACACATCCAATCAAAATTTTGAGATAGCCATTTTGTTCCACGCAGTTAAAGTTCAGGAAATTATACCTTTGCGCAGGAAACTCCCCCCACAGTCTTCAGAGCAAGGGTTATAAGTTATGCCCTGGGGGTAATAAGTTTTTATTGAAATCTTTGTGGTAGAAAATTGAAAAAGGGCTCATTCGATTGAAAATTCAAAGGTCTAGTGCCCTTTTTAATAGTCGAAAGTAATCTGAGGGAAACTAGCCCCCCTCTCTCACCCACCTTTTCCCCAAACAGATCCAATCAAAATTTTTAGATAGCCATTTTATTCAGTGTTTTGGATTTCCAGATAGAAATTATGTTTTTGAGGAGGACACTCCCCCATAGCCCTCAGGGCAAGGGTTGTAAGTTATGCCCTCTGGGCATATAAGGCTTTTACTGAACGCGTCGTCGTAGAAGCTTCAAAAATGACTCATTTGATTGGAAATTGAAATGGCTAGTGCCATTTTTAATAGTAGAAAGTGATTTGAAGTCAACAAGCATCCCTTCCACGTATATCCATATAATAATGTAATACACATAAGCTAACTACGGTAGAAACTTCAAAAGAGGCTCATTCGATTGGAAATTCAAAGGGCTAGTACCATTTTTAATAGTCTAAAGTGATTTGAGGGCAACTAGCCCCCCCCCCTATGGCCATCATTCCCCCAAACACATCCAATCAAAATTTTTAGATAGCCATTTTGTTCAGTGTAGTTGTTTTCCAGATAGAAAATATGTTTTTGAGGAGGACACTCCCTCACAACCCTCAGGGAAAGGGTTTGAAGTTATGGCCTGGGGGCATATAAGGTTTTTATAGAAGATGTTGTCGTAGAGACTTCAAAACTGGTCATTCGATTGGAAATTCAAAGGGCTAGTACCCTTTTTAATAATCGAAAGTGATTGGAGGGCAACTACCCCCCCCCCCCCGCCCATCATTCCCCCGAACACAACCAACCAAAATTTTGAGATAGCCATTTTGTTCAACGTAGTTATAAGATCTGGAAATTAGGTCTTTGAGGATGACAGCCTCCTCACATCCCTCAGGACAAGGGTTGTAAATTATGCCCTGGGGGCATAAAAAGTTTTTATAGAACGCGATGTCGTAGAAATTTCAAAAAGGGCTCATTTGATTAGAAATTGAAAAGGCTTGTGCCCTTTTTAATTGTCGAAAGTAATTGGAAGGCAACTAATACCCCTTCCACGGCCACCATTTCCCCGAAACACATCCAATCAAAATTTTGAGATAGCCATTTTGTTCCACTTATTTAAAGTTCAGGAAATTATACCTTTGCGCAGGAAACTCCCCCCACAGTCTTCAGAGCAAGGGTTATAAGTTATGCCCTGGGGGTAATAAGTTTTTATTGAAATCTTTGTGGTAGAAAATTGAAAAAGGGCTCATTCGATTGAAAATTCAAAGGTCTTGTGCCCTTTTTAATAGTCGAAAGTAATCTGAGGGAAACTAGCCCCCCTCTCTCACCCACCTTTTCCCCAAACAGATCCAATCAAAATTTTTAGATAGCCATTTTATTCAGTGTTTTGGATTTCCAGATAGAAATTATGTTTTTGATGAGGACACTCCCCCATAGCCCTCAGGGCAAGGGTTGTAAGTTATGCCCTCTGGGCATATAAGGCTTTTACTGAACGCGTCGTCGTAGAAGCTTCAAAAATGACTCATTCGATTGGAAATTGAAATGGCTAGTGCCATTTTAATAGTAGAAAGTGATTTGAAGTCAACAAGCATCCCTTCCACGCCCACCATTTCCCCAAACATATCCGATCTAAAATCTCTTGATAGCCATTTTGTTCCACGAAGTTTAAGTTCAGGAAATTATACCTTTGACCAGGACACTCTCCCCATAGTCTTCAAGGCAAGGGTTATAAGCTATGCCCTGGGGGCATATAAAGTTTTTATTGAAATGGGCAACTAACCCCACTCTCACGCCCACCGTTTCCCCAAACATATCAAATCAAAATTTGGAGATATCCATTTTGTTCAACGTAGTCGAAAGTTCTTTTAGGATAAAACCCCATCAGAGCTTTCAGTGCAAGGGTTATAATTTGTGCCCTTGGGGCATATAAGCTTTATATAGAAAGTTGTTGCAGAAATTTCAAAAGGGGCTCAACTGATTGGAAATTGAAATTGCCCTTTTTAATAGTTGAAAGTTAGTGGAGAGTGATTAACCACCCTCTCACGCCCTCCATTTCCCCAAACACATTCAATAAAAGCTTAGAGATAGTCATTTTGTTCAACGTAGTTAAAAGTTCTGGAAATATTGTATTTAAGGATGACAAACCCCCGAGAGTCCCCAGGGCAAAGTTTGTAAGTTATGCCCAGGGGGCATATAAGGTTTTTAATAATAGAGTTGTCGTAAAAACTTCAAAAGGGGCTCATTCAATTGGAAATTGAGAGGGATAGTGCCCTTTATAATAGTTGAAAGTAATTGGAAGGTACCTAACCCCTCTCTCACGCCCACCATTCCCCGAAAACACATCCAATCAAAATTTCAGATAGCCATTTTGTCCAACGTTGTAAAAAGTTTTGGAAATTAGGTCTGTGAGGATGAAAGCCCCCCCCACCCAGCCCTCAGGGCGAGGGTTGTAAGTTATCCCCTGGGGGAATATAAGGTTTTTATTGAAAGCGTTGTTGTAGAAACTTCAAAAGGGCTCATTTGATTGAAAATTGAAAGGGCTAGTGCCTTTTTTGATAGTTGAAAATGATTGGAGAAAGACTAACGCCCTCTTACGCCCATCATTTTCCCGGATATATCCTATCAACATTTTTAGATAGCCATTTTGTGTAACGTAGTTGAAAATTCTAGAAATTAGGTCTTGGAGGATGACAACCACCCTCACAGCCCTTAGGGTAAGAGTTGTAATTTATGCCCTGGGGCCATATAAGGTATTTATAGGAAGTGTTGTCGTAGAAACTCGAAAAAGCCTCATTCGATTGGAATTCGAAAGGCTTAGTGCCCTTTTTAACAGCCGAAAGTAATTGGAAGGCTTGATATTTTTTTAGTAAAGATCGATGTAGATATAATGTATGATTTTTTTGTTGTTGTTGTTGTTTAGACCAGGGCATTTTGCATCAAAGGAGTTATCATAAGAACTTCGAAAAGGGCTCATTCGATTGAAAATAGAAAGGGCTGATGCCCTTTTTAATAGTCGAAAGTGATTGGAGGGAAACTAATTCCCCTCCCACGACCACCCTCCCATTTGACTTTAATTTAAAAACTAAATGTTGCCATAAGATTAAATCAAAATGCACCGTTTTAATGCTAATTCCCAATAAGGCATCTCAGCAGTATCCCAAGAACGACTGAGGGTATTATGTTCAAACTTTTGGGGCTGTTTCTGTTCTTAAAATTTAACCAAATCAAAATAGCGTAAGTTTATCCAAGCCTTCAAAGAAAGTAAACAGATTTTTTTTGCGAATGGTATCAAGTTTTCCATTACAGGTCAACTAGAAGAGGTATGAAACTAAATTAAGCACTACTATTTGTGTCCAGATTTTTAAGAGGGTGTATGTTGTTAAAAATTGCTGAAAATTTTTCTCTAGCATACAAATAGCAGGCCAAACTATAAATTCTTAAAAAAACGAAAAGATTTAAAGTATTATTTTCTTTTTTTCTGAAAAGACTATGTCAATATAAAACGAACAGAAATTAATCAAAAAAACTTTTTCAACAAAATAAGTTTTTCAAAGAAAAGTAAAGAAATCCATTAAACAAAATATGAGCAAAAATAAATTCAAATAATCTACCAAGCGTGAAACTACCACAAATCAGCATCGATAAATAAATGAAACCCCAAAACAAGCAGAAATTACAATAAATAACCGAGTCAAACTCAATACGAGCAGAAATTAACATAAGTTGGGCTCAAAACCCCTGTGCCTTCCCAAGGCCAGAACATAATTTGCACTTTACTGAAAAAAAATACAAATGAATGTGCATTGTCAGTTTAATATACATTTACTGATATTTAGTAATCAAAATCTTAATATTATTTGATTTATTAAAGTTATAAAAGTAAAAACATTTGTATTTTTTTCAGTAAAGTGCAAATTATGCTCTGGCCTTGGGAAGGCATAGGGAATTTGTGCCCAGCTTATGTTAATTCTGCTCGTTTTGAGTTTGACTCGGTTGTTTATTGTAATTTCTGTTCGTTTTGGGTTTAATTTATTTATCGATGCTGATTTGTGGTAGTTTCACGCTAGCTAGATTATTTAATTTTATTTTTGCTCATTTTTAGTTTAATGGAGTTCTTCACTTTTCTTTGAAAAACTTATTTTGTGGAAAAAGTTTTTTTTAATTAATCTGGAGAAATGACAAGAAATGATCCCTTTCGGTGTGGCTAGGCTTCTTTTTCCTCCTCTGGTAAAAAGAAAAAGTCCCCAAAGACTGGAGAGCAGGAACCGTAATTAAATTGTGTAAAAAAGGAGACGCAACAGCCTGTGGCAATTACAGAGGCATCAACTTTCTCCCGATACCCTGAAAACTTTTTTGTATAATCATCCTGACAAGAGTTCAAGCTGGCTTAGAACCGCATTTACGCGAGAAGCAACATGGTTTCCGACCAAAAAGATCTTGTGCTGATCTGATATTCCCACTGCGCACCATGCTTGAAGAATCAAACGAGTGGAGACAAGTCTATATCTATGGTTCGTTGAATTTGAAAAAGGGTTTGATTCAATAGACTGCCCAATACTATAGAGGATCCTGATCTTCTACGGTATTCCTGAAAAGATTTTTCGCCTTATCATAGCAATGTACGAAGGACACGGAAAAATGCTTGAGAACCTCCGAGGGAAATCCAAATGTTTCAAAGTGATGACAGGTGTCAAACAAGGATGTGTATTGTCTCCATTCCTCTTTATTATCATAGTGGAGTACATATTCAGACAAATTGATGGATGCGGGATCAAAATTGCAGGAAGACTAATCAAAGATCTCGACTTTGCAGACGATGTTGGATTGATGGAAAAGACAAAAAGCAACCTTCAAGACTTTTTATGCAAGTTAGCCGAAAGAGCCGAGCAGTTTGTGTTACATATAACGCCCCCAAAACCAAAGCGATATTAGCCACTAACTCACGATGAATATCCAGTTGGGGACTGAAAGCATAGAGCAAGTCACCGACTTCCGATATCTTGGTAGCACCGTCTCTTTAGTGGTGATTCCGAAAAATGATAAATATATATATATATATAATATATATATATATATATATATATATATATATATATATATTATATATATATATATATATATATATATATATATATAATATGATATATCTAGATATTCCTTTCATTGGAGCAAGCAGAGATACAAATAAATAAAATCATAGAAATACGCGATCAAAATAGAACATATCGAAAATATAAAACTGACCACCCAATATCAAAATATATTTCCTACTAAAAATAGTTTCTCCTCAATCATCCTATTAGGGCCAAACGAAAAGCAGCTCGTCCCGAATGTTTATTAACTATATATTTATCAAAACATTCGGCTTTTATAGTGATTCTTAATAGTGTAAATTCATTAGGCTACATTTGAAGTTAGCCATCATTAGCTAAGAGCAAAAGAAAAAAAATGCAAGAAAAATTCAATTAATGCTTATGTCATTCTGCATGCATATAATATTATATAATTCGAAATGTAACGTAGAACTAACTATATAATACATGGCTCACTATATAATTTTGGATATTAGTTTCTTTTCCGTTTTTTTTTCTTCACGGAATTGTCCAATTTCCTCCTTGAAGTTTCCATAACATTAGTAACTTCAGCATAATAAAAATTTCCCCCTTATTGAAGTTAATGTCTCTTGATAGAAATTCGGTCTCTAGGCATTGTGAAAGCGCGTAAAATCCTTTTGCTGTAGAATAGACAATAACTCAAAGCATGAGTGGACGAAATTAAAGATATAAAGTAGGGTAAACGGAAAACATAGGCATGGTAACATTTTAATGATAGGCTGGTAAATTAATGTTAGATATTCAGTCAAAAATTTGTTCATTTATTTAAGCTAGGAGTAAACCTAGAATTTGGTTTCAAAGAAGGGATATGGGGCAAAATCCGTTTTCGAAAGGGTCGACGGCAGGAAAGTCACCTTTATGATATAAAATATTTAGAGATAGTGTTTTCTTACATACTTTTTTTTAACATTTTAGAAAAGAAAGTGGCTTTAACTGTGGATATATCTTTGGTACAAAACATTTAGTAGTAAAAGTGATTGGTGTATCCCTGAAGATATTCAATTTATACATTAGTATTTTATTAGTTCTTTATTTTACTCACACACGGAAGATTACTGAAGATCATGTTTAGAAAAAGGCGAAGTACTTAGGAATTTTAGCAAAACTCTAGTTAAGCCTTTCATAGGCAGCGCGCGAGCGCTGCCTAAGTAAAGAACGATGTGGGCACAATGTGTTTTTTTTTTCTCCATACCTGGGCACTTCGTATCAAAAGAGTTGTCGTAGAAAGTTCAAAAAGGGCTCTTTCGATTGGATAGTGGAGTGGCTAGTGCCCTTTTTAATAGTCGAGAGTGATTGGAGGCAACTAGCCCCCCTCCCCAACCCCATCATTCCCCCAAATACATTCAATCAAAATTTTGAGATAGCCATTTTGTTCAGCGTAGTTGATTTCCAGGTAGAAAATATCTTTTTGAGGAGGACACTCCCCCACAACCCTCGGGGCAAGGGTTTTAAGCTATGCCCTGGGGGCACATAAGGCTTTTATAGAAGGCGTTGTCGTAGAAACTTCAAAAAAGGCTCATGCGACTGGAAATTCAAAGGGCTAGTGCCCTTTTTAATAGTAGAAAGTGATTGGGGGGCAACTACCCCCCCCACGCCCATCATTCCCCAAACACATCAAATCAAAATTTTGAGATAGCCATTTTGTTCAGCATAGTTGATTTCCAGATAGAAAATATGTTTCTGAGGAGGACATTCCCCCACAACCCTCGGGGCAAGGGTTTTAAGTTATGCACTGGGGGCAGATAGGGTTTTTATAGAAAACGTTGTCGTAAAAACTTCAAAAAGGCTCATTCGATTGGAAATTCAAAGGGCTAGTGCCCATTTTAATAGTCCAAAGTGATTGGAGGGCAACTCGCCCCCTCCCTCCCCCCCCACGCCCGTCATTCCCCAAAACACATCCAATCAAGATTTTGAGATAGCCATTTTGTTAAGCGTAGTTGATTTCCAGATAGAAAATATGTTTTTGAGGAGGACACTCCCCTAAAACCCTCGGGGCAAGGGGTTTAAATTATGCCATGGGGGTTTATAAAGCTTTTACAGAAGGCGTTGTCGTAAAAACTTCAAAAAAGGCTAATTCGATTGTAAATTGAAAGGGCTAGTGCCCTTTTTAATAGTTGAAAGTGATTGGACGGTAACTAGCCCCCCTCTCACGCTCACCTTTTCTCCAAACACATCTAATCAAAATTTTGAGATAGCCATTTTGTTCAGCGTAGTTCAAAGTTCTGGAAATTGGTCTTTGAGGATGACAACCCCCTCACAGCCCTCAGGACAAGGATTGTAAGTTATGCCCTGGGGGCATATAAAGTTTTTATAGAAAGCATTGTCGTAGAAGCTTCAAAAAGGGCTCGTTCGATTAGAATTGAAAGGGCTTGTGCCCTTTTAATAGTCAGAAGTAATTGGAAGGCAACTAACACCCCTTCCACGCCCACCATTTCCCCAAACAAATCCAATCAAAATTTGCTTAACATAAGTTGAGCTCAAAACCCCTATGCCTTCCCAAGGCCAGAATACAATTTGCATTTTCCGGAAAAAAATAAAAATGATTGTGCATTGTCAGTTTAATATACATTTACTGATATTTAGTAATCAAAATCTTAATATTATTTGATTTATTAAAGTTATAAACGTAAAAACATTTAAATTTTTTCAGTAAAGTGCAAATTATGTTCTGGCCTTGGGAAGGCATAGGGGTTTTTAGCCCAACTTATGCTAATTTATGCTCGTTTTGAGTTTTATTCGGTTATTTACTGTAATTTCTGTTCGTTTTGGGTTTCATTTATTTATCGATGCTGATTTGTGGTAGTTTCACGCTTAATAGATTATTTGCTTTTATTTTTGCTCATTTCTTGTTTAATGGAGTTCTTTACTTTTCTTTGAAAAACTTATTTTGTGGAAAAAGTTTTTTAATTAATATATATAAAAGATGATAAGAGCAAGGTTGATTATTATAGAGGCATTAGCTTGGTTTTTGTAGGAGGAATATTAATTAGTATGAATACTTCTTAGACTTAGAGATGATGTAAATAAAGCTTTAAGAGAAGAACAGCGTGGTTTTAGGAAGGGAAAGAAACCCGTCGACCAAATTTTCACGCTCAGATTGAAAATTTAGAAATGCGTGAGTCATCAAAAACTCTCTCTACCACACACACACATTTTATTAATTAATATGGATGTATTATTGGGGATCGAAAGTTTATATATAGACAATAACTATTGGTTGTTTCCGGTCATTATTTGCACTGTATTGATAAGTCTATCTCGAAGTTAATAAGTTTGTTGTGATTGAACTAAAGCACAATTTGTTTTAATTAGCCTGTACCTGTTTTTGGGAATTAGGAATAAAAAGAGCAGATGGCGAACTCAATTTTCTGTCTTCAGTATGGCAGAAAATACTCTTATGCCTTAATATACCCAATAAAATTAATTTTCTAACGTTTGATTTTACAGCTTAGCCTAATTAGAAAAATAAGAGTTTTTTTTCTACTTCACAAATAATAAGATAAATTTAAATCAGCTTTTGTTTTTGTAGCTTAAATTATTTTATTTTCTTTTTTGACTGGTTAGTTTTTCTCATTGCTTTCTCTATGTTTGTTTCAGTATTATCTGGATATTCTCTAGCAATTAATTTATAAGGTTCCATGTTTATTTTTCTTTCTTTTGTGCTCAATAGGAGGTAAAGAATTAGTTTTTAACCCGACTGACTTAAAGCATAGTTTGCATTGATTAGCCTATTTGCGCTATAAGTAGCTAGAAGTTTTGCAGATTAGGTAGGCTGGTGATCACCATTGTAGATCTTCCATGTGGCCGAAAATACCCTTTCAGTTAGAGACTTGTAAACGCCCACTATTTGTTATCTTCAAGTGAGTATGCACTCAATTTATCATTCTGATTATCCATCTGGTGATTTTTAGGTGAAAATGACGAAACGGGTGACAAAAGACTCCCCTTTGTCTTGCCTCATTAAGGAAACCCTTTTGAGTCTTATCTGCGCCTTTCTAATAATATCACGGAATGAATTGCTACATTATACTAATGATACACCACTCTGTTCTGAAAATTTTCTGTCACATTTTAGTAGAATTGGAGGGATAGGTTTGGAAAAGAAAAGCAAAAATATCGACTTTTTCTATCTAGTCAGTATTTGTTTTAGATACTGAAAAAACATTAAATCTCATTGTTTGAATAGGTTAAGGGAAAGCTCAAGTAAACATATATTTCATAATAAACTGATGAAATTAGGATTTTATCCTAATTTTAGGAATTTTTCCTAAAATTAGGAATTGAATTTAATAGGTAGAGCAGCGTTGCACAGCCTAAGCAAAGAGACATTAGCATTATAATTTTTTTCCGGGTCACTTCGTATGGAAGGGGTGGTTGTAGAAAACTTCGGAGGTGGCTCCTCATTCTATTGGAGATTAAACGTTCTAGTGCCATTTAAGAGTCACGAGTGACTGGATTCCCGTTCCTCCAGGTATAAATAAACTCCAGGTATAAAGAAAATATAGACTACTGAAAAATTTATTGAATTTTAGCTTAATAAGCATGCTTATGGGCTGTGCAAAATGTACACAGCCGGTAAAAGAGAGAATTTGATTATTATGAAGCAATGAATAGGATAGCATCCAATGAAAAATATATTACTGTGATTTTGTCCCAGGGCACTCTGAAACTGAAGGTAGTAAAATGGCAGGTGAAGCAGCTAAGACTGGAAAATCATTGAGATGTTACGAACCAGAACTTTTTATTCAAATTTCTCAGAACTGCTGGAAGGTGCAGGTGAAAAGGTAAAATATTGGAATGACAGGGAAGAATTAGTATAGGAATATTATATGAAATAAAACAAAGGAATAACTTTTTTAAGTTAAATTCTACTCTGACTTAAAACATCATACATCTGGAAAAGTCTGATATGAGAATGGTCAAAGAAGCCTTAACAAAATGTGGAATTTTCGGGAAGTATCTTTACCTAATAGGGAAAATTTGGTCGCCTTTTACCCCAACTTCCAGATGGCCGCCCTCAGGAAAAGAAGGCATTTGGTAGAAAAATGTCCAACCAAGAAAAGGCACCAACTTGGGATATCTCAGAGTATTAATGTCAAGATGAGGGATACAGTAAGCGAATTAAGGGAATAAGAGTTTAAACAGCTGGTTATAGGCAAGTGTAGAAAAGCCAAATCTATCAATGGCCTTCCCAGCTATAAATTAAGTACAGTGGATTTTGAGCTGAGGAGACTATGTGTCTTTGAGACGTGAGCACCGATCTAATTTTTGGGTCCTCTCTCGAAATTAAATTAAATATATTTCTGTGCAATTTGTGAAAATTGATGTAAATGGATATGCTTGTTTTCTCTTTTTCTGCCAAATGTGGTAAAAATTTTAGATACGCTACTGCTACACCGGGCTCCAGTCAAAAAAACAATGATTATCAACTACAATACAATTTGAGTAATATCTCAGAGTTCAAGGTGAAAACATCTGTCTAGAGTTGGATATTATTAATTATCAAACCAGTAAGCTTTTCAGTGAATTTTAATCCCTGGGAAGCTGGTTAGTTATCGCAATGTTTGGCAATGGATTATAGTTGATGACCTGAATAAAATTATTACTCAGCATTTTAATAAGTGAGAGATAATCCTATGATAATAATTACCGAATTATTTTGACTGATTAATAATTTTTGCCAACTTTACTAATAAGCGAACAGAAGAGGGGAGGTTTTCAGTAGCAAGTGTAGTCGTACCTGCCGGGAGTGGTGTCTTTCTTAAACTGCGGGGTATATATAGCAGAAGCCTACGCTTCCCTTGCTTATTGACATTTCGAGCTTCTGGAATTTAGCTTACTACCTTTTGATATTATCCTATTACCCTTCGATATGATATTTTGTTTTTGGAATGCCATTATTCTTGGATTACGCCTAATTACTGAAAGATAAGCATGAGTGAAAACTTGTTTTGAATGCTGTACTAAATTTGCTTGCGCGGTTCCTATCCGAGGGCGTGGAAATAGAATGCATTGAGACCTCGGCTGTGAATTTCTTTGTGCACGATGCAATTTTATCAGCAAAGAAACCTCTTTACTGTGAATTTCATACGCAAGCCCGAGTTATCAGTCATGTCAAAGACAACGAAAATATTATTGACATGTGTAAGCTCCTCGCATCAGCCGCCCAAAAAATAAGAAAAATATACTGCGCTTTGTTATTTTCAGTCCCTGTGAAACTCCAGTCATCGGCGATGCTGTTTCTGCTACACTAGCTTCAAAAGTAAACGAGATTCTCCGAAAGATAGATGGATTTATTGACGTCACCCCGGGTGCGCTCTTAAATGTTAACTTTTCGAATACTGAAAAGTTGACAATGCATCAACCTCTGCTACCTACAATTCGCAAAGCGTAAAGCGATCGTATGATATAGCACTAAAAAAATTGTCCAGAAGATATCGGGGATTCTCATGACCGTAAACAGTTTATTGACAGCATATACAAAGAGGCTTGAAATTTCATTACAGATCTTAAGCGATAAAATAACGACTGGAAAATCGTTGTGCGCTCCAAATTAGTGGCTAGCAAAATAGTTGAGAGTCTAAAAGCCGCTCAGCCATCTGTTATTTCCAAAAGCACAAAGATAAGCCAGTGTGGCGCTTCCCACACCTTTAAAGTGGAGTTCGAGACTCGTAGTGACCTTGAATTTTCCTTAAAATAATCAGTGCGAATCAGATATGAACTTCTACTTGTTTAGGAATTTCTTTTCCTTCCCTTTCGATGCTTTAAGTGTTACGAGGTAGGCCACATAGTAATTAATTGCCAATCAGGTTCTATTTGTGGTCGATGTGGCTCTACCAATCATGCATCTAACAGTTCAAACACGTTCACAACTAGTACATTCTGTGTGTTATGCAAGACTGGTGGCCATACCTGTTACAGTGTGACATTTCCAAATAATCGTCCAGCAAATATTCAGCTTAATCTACATGGTTGAAGTGCCAACAGTCAGTCATAATGTCAATATAAGGTGCTTAACTCTACACATTAACGGCGGGTTTGTCCAAAAGACTTCAGTTCTTGATGAACTCGTGTCAAAACATGATGTGATTTGCTTAGAAGAGCATCTTTTAAGTCAGTAAAGCCTTAGTCTTTTGGATACTAGAGATAAATTCACTTGCTATGCATCTCCTGCAAAGCAAAATAGAACTGGTGGTAGACCGTCGGGCGGTCTTGCGACTTACATGAATTCTACTTCACATCCGCTGATTGTAGAATCCTGTGATTACTTTCTTGCTGTTAAAGCTCTTAATATGTTTATCTAAAATGTATATTTGCCAACCATAATGTTACGTCTTAATGCCTTTTTGCTCTGCCTCTGAAAAGTTATGTAGAAGCACTTCAAGCATTATTTCTAGTAATTCGGCATGTTATTGGAGTTTAACTGTAACCTAACAGCTTCATCTGCCCGCTCTTCATCTGATCTTTTGAAATATTCAATAATCATTAGTATGTTGTTAAAGACCAATATTTCTCATACATTCACAATTCCTTGTCCACATCCAACAAAGACCACTCTTATTGCTTCTCTCTCCTTAAATATCTCTCATCCGAAGGTTCTTTGTGATTATTTAATATTTGATCTTCTTTCTGTATCGTTTTCTTTCTCACCAAATCAAACTTCTTAGATACCCACTAGTCACCCAAAAAGACCAAATCCATCGCATATACGTAACTGGGAAGTAATCAGCCCAGAACTGTATTGGGATAGTGTTTCTACAATCCTTTTCGAGATTAAAGTTCCATTTGTCCTACTAATCAAGCAATCATAGCTGCCCACTGAGGAACAACGCATTCTCCTTGATATTTTTTGCGTGGAGATATGCCACGCTTTACAATATGCAGAATCTAGAGCTGTTCCGTTGAACGTCACCATCCAGGAACAGTTTCCAAGTGGCGTGAAAATCAAAGTTTATCCCAATCTTGTGATTCAGAAAAGTTTTGGCTACATCTATCGGTAAAATGTGACCAAACAAGACCTGGTCCTGTTAATTCCATCCGCATTGAAGAAAAAAGAGAAAGGTTGCCAAGGAGCTTCAAAACCACCGCAGGAAAATAGCAGAACTGTCAGCACAAAAAATTAAAGGTAATTCTCATTTCCTTTGGTCGACACTCCGTCCAAGGATCTCCAAAACCTCCCTTTCCTATGCTGATGTTCTTTTATCTGACTGGTATTCTTTCTGTGAGGCTGATTTCTCTCCACCAGACTTCCAACTTGAACACAAATATTCTGAATAGCTTAACCAATTTTTGTATGCATTCTCTGAGTCTGATTTTACAGTGTCTGTAACGCCGGTGGCTGGTGCTATTATGCACCGTAAGCCAAAGATGTAACGAGGAATAGATGGAATTCACGTTCTACATATAAAAAACGGTGGTCCTTTGCTTTTAGAACATCTTATGTTACTTCTGGAGATGATTTTTAAACAAGGCTTGGTTCCGTCAACACTCTGCGTAGTAGATCTTTCTCCTATTCCAAAAAAGTGAAAAACCTCCAATTAATGCTCATCTTTCGGCCCATAACTGTTTAACCAGTTTATGTGAGCTTTATGAACTACTGTTCATAAAAAAAGCTTGAAAAAAATGTTAAACGCCTCCACATCAATTTGGCTTTCAACGTTGTATTGGATATGCAGACGCCCTTGCAGTTGTTGCTAATTCTCTGCTTGATGCTTCTTGTACAGGTAGATCACTCGCCTTGACGAGTCATGATGTTCGCCATGCCTATGAGGCCCTGATCCACCTCCTTATGCTTCTAAGGCCTGTTAAAAGAGGAGTAAATCTGCTTACAATTAGATCTCAAAGGGATGTGTTTGCTACGCTACGAGTCCGTCTTAATTCCCTCTTAATCAAGATAAAATAGCAAGGCCGCTCGATATAACTATACAAGTTAGGAGAGGAACAAGGTAAAGTGCAATTGCTTCACCTTATTATTCCAATGATTATGTCCTCGAAGCTCAGGACCAGTGTGAGATGTTTTACGTTCTCTCTGGCCTCAATATCTCCTTAATCACTTATGGTGATGACATTTCTATTATTAGCCGAACTTTAGAAAAAAATTCTTAAACTTTCTAAAAAGTGCAAGCAGAATATTTAAAATCTGATATTGAAATAAGCGCTGCAAAGTCCAATGTCGTGCTTTCTAACTGGAAAGGCTCATTTCCTCATGAAATTTAACTGGGGAATTCAAAGATCTGCCCGTCAGACTAAATCGTTTATTTTGGTTTTCCAATTGAAAACCAAATACCCTTTCTCATGCTCATCATCTCCTAACAAAAGTCATCAAACGCCCCATATCAGCTGCCTATGCTTCCGTAGTCTCTGCTAAGCTTCATTTCAATCACCGTTATTTCGCAAGGGTGTATAACACTGTTGCTCTCCCCCACATCCTCTACATTAGTAGTGGTGGTGACATAGATACGGAGCTAAGACCATTCAGGCCATTTGAAGCTATGCAATAATTTCTAAACCTCAATAGCATAACCGTACTAGCACTAAATTAGAGCACTAAAGACAGGAAACCTGAGGCTTGTCCTACTTAGATGTAAGCTTACAGAAGTTGAAAAGGAATAATTTTGGAGGGGGTTCAGTGACATTTTTCTTCTGGAAAGGATAAAAATAACCTCTGATCCGTTTTGTATTTCATCCGTTTTCTGATCTCATAAGTATTTCAAAATCATACCAAAAAATTTACAGTTTTCGAGAATTTCATCATATTTTTTCTTAGAAAAAGAAAAAAGGTGAAGAAAAAGATAAAACTAATTAATAAATATTTAGGAAGGGCAGTACTTGACATTTCCCTTAATGTATCCTTGCATTTTTCATATAACTAGTCTGTTTTCTCACTTTTTTTCAAAGTTTATACCTTCCCCCTTCCCAGAGAAAAAACTAGGGGCAGTACCCATATGTAAGGGCCTTTGAAACCTAGATAGTTGTATAGGGTTTGCAAATAAAAAGCAAACATTATCATAAGGTAGCTATTTACTATGGCTTAAAAAAGAAAAAAGGAAGAAATGAAGTTAGAAAAGACAAGACAAACAAAGATTATTTTCAGCTTCGTGAATAAAGAAAAAAAATTATATATCTGTAAGATTGGTTTTGTAGCATTTTTCTAGCCCTTTTTTTGCTGAAATATCTGCATCTTTTCTTGTTTATTTACAAGCTGCAAATTATTCCCGTCTGTTTTGTCTTTTTATTCTCTTCACTTTTTCCGTATTTATTAAAATTAGTGTAAATATTCATGATAGAAAAATTTTGCTTGATCCTTCAAAATAAATCCGTGTATTCAACTAAATTGATAAATATAACATAATATTCATATGCATCTATAAATACATAAATATAATATATATATCCAAGGAGTGACATCCATTTCGTTTATAATGAATATTAGAAAGAGTTTTGATGTACACCCTTCAATACCTTTTTATAGACATTAATTAAAAAAACTTTTTCCAAAAAATAAGTTTTTCAACAAAAAGTAAAGAACTCCATCAAACCAAAATGGAAGAAAATAGAATCAAACAATCTACAAAGCATACAACTACCACAAATCAGTATCATTAAATAAATGAAATCCAAAACAAACAGAAATTAAAATAGATAACAGAGTCAAACTCAAAACGAGCAGAAATTAATATGAGCAGGGTTCGAAACCCCTATGATTTCTAAAAGGCAAAATATAATTTTTACTTTACTGAAAAAAATTCATACCAATTTACTGAAAAAAAACATGCATTGTCAGTTTAATATACATATGCTGATATTTATTCCTCAAAATCTTAATTAATTTTTGATTTCTTAAAGTTATAAAAGTGAAAAATTATAAAGAATTTTTTCAGTAAAGCAAACATTACATTCTGGCTCTTAGAAATCATAGGGGTTTTGAACCCTACTCATATTAATTTCTGCTCGTTTTGAGTTTGACTCTGTTATCTATTTTAATTTCTGTTCGTTTTGGGTTTCGTTTATTTATTGATACTAATTTGTGGTAGTTGTATGCTTGGTAGATTGTTTGATTTTATTGTCGTTCATTTTTGGTTTGATGGAGTTCTTAACTATTTGTTGATCAACTTGTTTTGTGGAAAAATATTTGTTAAATTAATTTCTGTTCGTTTTATATTGACGTAGTCTTTTTCAGGGAAAAAGAAAATAGAAGTTTGAATCTTTCCGGTTTTCCTTTAAGAATTCATAGTTTAGCCTGTTACTTATAGTGAAACTTTTTCAGATATTTTCAACAACTTAAACTCTTTTCAAAATTATAACACAAATAGTAGTGTTTAATTTTGATTTCTTCCGCTCATTTTACGAATAAGCTCTTTAAAGACGTTGAACAAAATGGTTATCTCAATATTGATTGAAAGTGTTTGGAAAAACAATGGGCGTGGAGGGGGGCATTTGATCACTTTTTACTAATAAAAAATGCACTAGTCCTCTCAATTTCCAATCGAATGAGCCAGTTTTGAAGCTTCTACAAAAAAACTTTAAATAAAACCTTATATACCCCAAGGACATAACTTAAGACCTTTGTCCTGAGGGCTGTCGGGCGAGGAGGGTGTCATCCTAAAATTTTCTACACCTTTAAACTACGTTGAACAACATGAGTATATCAAATGTTGATCGGAATTGTTTGAAGAAATGATGGGCGTGGGGGATGCTCCCTCCTTTTACTTTCGACTATTAAAAGAATAATAGGCCTCTCAATTTCCAAAAAAAACTTTTTGAGTTTTTATGACAACGCTTCTTATAAAAACCTTTTATGCCCCAAAGGCTTAACTTACAACCTTAGTTGTGGGGGGTTAACTTCCACTGAGAGTTGTTGGGGGTCGTCATACTCAAAGACATAATTTTCGGACCCTTCAACTACTTTTAACAAAATGGCTATAGCAAACTGTTGATCGAAAGTGTTTGGGGAAATGATGGGCGTGAGGGGGGGGGGGGGGGGTATTCTTCCTCTGATTCCAGTTCTAATTTCGAGAACTTTCAACTATGTTTAACAAAATGGCTATCTGAAAATTTTGATTGGGTGTGTTTGGGGAAATTGTTGGCACGAAAGGGGGGTTAGTTACCCTCCAACACTTTCGACTATTAGAAAGGAAACTAGCCCTCTCAATTTCCAATTGAACGAGCCCCTTTTGAAGTTTCTACGACAATGCTATTTATAAAACCTTAAATGCCCCCAGGACATAACTTAAAACCTTTGCCCTGGGGGCTCTGGGGGGTTTGTCATCCTTAAATACATTTTTTCCAGAACTTTCAACTACGTCGAACAAAATGGCTATCTCTAAACTTTAATTGTATCTGTTTGGGGAACTTTTGGGTGTGCGAGGGGGATTAGTTGCTCTCCATTCACTATTGACTATTAAAAAGGGCACTAGCCCTTTAAATTTCCAATCTAATGAGCCCTTTTTGAAGTTTCTACGACAAAACTGTCTATAAAAACCTTAAATGCCCCCAGGGCGTAGCAATCAACCCTTTTCCTGAAGGTTCTGAGGGGGTTATCATCCTCATAGACCTAATTTCCAGAACTTTCAACTATGTTTAACAAAATGGATACCTCAAAATATTGATTGGATGTTTTTGGGAAAATGTTGGGCGTGAAAGGACAGTTAGTTGCCCTTCAATCACTTTCGACTATTAAAAAAGGTACTAGCCCTTTCAATTTCCAATCGAATGAGCCCTATTTGAAGTTTCTACACTATTGTTTTCTATAAAAACCTTATATGCCCCCATGGCATAACTTACAACCCTTAACCTGAGGGCTGTGGGGGGGGGAGGTTGTTATGCTTAAAGACCTAATTTCCAAAACATTCAACTACGTTGAACGAAATGACTATCTAAAAATTTTGATTGGATGTGTTTGAGGAAATTGTGGGCGTGGAAGGGGTGTTAGTTGCCTTCCAGTCACTTTCGACTATTAAAAAGGGCACAAGCCACTCCAATTTCCAATCCAATGAGCCCTTTTTCAAATTTCTACGACAATTCCTTCGATATAAAGTGCCCTGGTCTAAGACCAAGAAAAAAATAACAATAATACATTGTGCCAACATTGTTCGTTACTTAGGCAGCACTATTGCGCATGATAGGAAAAAAAGTTTCAATGCATTGGAGTATGAAAATAAGAAATGACACAGAAAAGTTTCGTAATTGTCACTTTGTGACTGAAAATTTCAGACTGAATTTTCGAAAATGAAATGATCACTCTGGTCTCCATCTATTAAATTTCCATATGGTTTAAAATTTATTTCAACATTTGATTTGAAGCAATTATTTCAATATATTTATAGATATAAAATAGTTGGACAGTCATGAGTAAGCTATGATAACCTTGATTTCAAAAACGGTTCAATTTTGCAGAAAAAGGAAAAGATTTACACAAACACCACATCCTATTTACGACAGAGACTTCCTGACAACAATGGCCTTCCTAGCGCTTACCGGAAAAGTCTAAATCTACAAGAGCTATTTATTTCAGTCAATAAATATTCCATCTCGAACATTTTACGAGAAAAATAGGGTTTTTTTGTTCTTCTCCCAAAGCGCTTTGTACACAATTGAACAAAAGAATCGATGCTTAGTGTTCAAGTTTGATTTGTGTTCGTTAAGAGAGGGGAGATCATAATGTCTTTTTAAGAACTAAATTAGACAGGGTTGCAAGCTTTTATTTGGCTATGTTAGCCCAAACGACATAACTATTAACATTATTCATTCATATTATGCACATGTCATTATTTCTTAAATTAAATTGTCAAGCTCCGATTAATCAAATAACAAAACTTATCTTTTCAACTGAAAGTAAGGAGCAACATTGTAACTTAAAATGAAAAGAAAATATTATGTACATGAGAGGGGCTGCTCCATCCCTTGCCCTCGCTCTGTTGGCTAAAGTCTTAAAGATCTTTAAAAATAGTTTTAATTTAAAGTCAACGGCCCTTGTGATTGAGTATTCTTTCCTAAACAATCAAACAGTTTGTGGTAATGAACTGTATGTAAAGAGTGAACCGGCTCAAATTTAACCGAAAGTCTAAAAATCGAAATTTGATACTAATAGATATATGAAAATAATCACCTTATTATGCTGATTTATACATAATGTCTTTTTAAGACATTGATTAAAAAAACTTTTCCACAAAACAAGTTTTTCAAAGAATAAAGAACTCTATTAAACCAAAAATGTGCAAAAATAAAATCAAATAATATACCAAGCGTGAAACTACCACAAATAAGCATCGATAAATAAATGAAACCCAAACGAACAGAAATAACAATAAATAAATGAGTCAAACTCAAAACGAGCAGAAATTAACATTAGTGGGGCTCAAAACCCCTATGCCTTCCCAAGACTAGAACTTAATTTGCACTTTACTGAAAAAATATAAATGTTTTTACTTTTATAGCGATAATAAATCAAATAATATTAACATTTTGATTACTAAACATCAGTGTATGTATATTAAACTGACATTGCACATTCATTTGTATTTTTTTTTTCAGTAAAGTGCAAATTATGCTCTGGCCTTGGGAAGGCATAGGGGTTTTGAGCCCTAATTTTGTTAATTTCAGTTCGTTTTGAGTTTGACTCGGTTATTTATTGTAATTTCTGTTCGTTTTGGGTTTCATTTATTTATCGATGCTGATTTGTGGTAGTTTCACGCTTGGTAGATTATTTGATTTTATTTTTGCTCATTTTTGGGTTAATGGAATTCTTTACTTTTCTCTGAAAAACTTATTTTGTGGAGAAATTTTTTTCAATTAAATCCTGTTCGTTTTATATTGACATAGTCTTTTCAGGAAATACAAAATAATACTTTAATAATATAAATAATATCTTTTCGTTTTTTAAGACTTTATAGTTCGGCCTACTATTTGTATGATAGAGAAAAATTTTCAGCAATTTTTAACAACATACACCCTTTTAAAAATCTGGACACAAATAGCATGTTTATTTAGTTTCAAAACCTCCTCTAGTTGACCTGACATAGAAAACTTGATACCATTCACAAAAAATATGTTTACTTTCTTTTATAGCTTTGGAACGAGCCACTTACGGCTTTTGATTTGTTAAATTTTCAGAGCAGGGTGGCCCGAAGATTGAACATATACATCTGTCGTTCTTGGGATACTGCGGGATGCCGCTATTGGAATTAAGCCTTAAAAAAGTGATTTTGGATTTAATCATAAGGCAACATTTAGTTTTTATACATAATTGTAAATGGTAGGGTGGGCGTGGAAGGTAACTATTTGCACTCCAAATCACTTTTAACTCTTAAAAAGGCATTAGCCCTTTCTATTTTCAATCGAATTAGCCCTTTTCGAGTTCTTAACGACAACTCCTTCGATACGAAGGCCTGGTCAAAAGAAAAAAAAAATAATACATTTGTGCCCACATCGATCTTTACTATAATACTGTCAAGCCTTCCAGTCCCTTTTCGACTTTAAAAAGGCACTATCCCTTTCAATTTCCACTTGAATGAGCCCTTTTTTTCCAGTTCTACTACACGCCTTCTATAAAAAAAAAAAAACCTATATACCCCAGGGCATAACTTACAACCCTTGTCCTGAGGGCCTGTGAGGGGGTCGTACATCCCTGAAAGACCTAATTTACAAACTATCAACTACGTAAACAAAGGCTATCTCAAATTTTTGATTGGATGTGTTGTGGAATAGGTGGGCGTGAGAGGCGGTTAGGCGACCTCCAATCACTTCTGACTATTAAAAGGGCGCTTGCCCTTTCGATTTTCATCGATTGAGCTCTTTTTGAAGTTTTCTCCAACAACGCTTTCTATAAAAATCGTATATGCCCCGGCATAAGACTTACAACCCTTGTCCTGAGGGCTGTAAGGGGTCATCATCCTCAAAGACATATTTTCTGGACCTTGAACTTTTTTGACAAAATAATTATCTCAAAATTTTGATTGGATGTTGTTTGGGGAAATGGTGGCGTTAGAGGGGGGCTACTCTTTGCTTCCAGTCCCTTTCGACTATTAAAAAGGAACTAGCCATTTCAATTTCAATCGAATGATTCCTTTTTTGAATTTTCCAGGACAAACGCTTTTTATAAATGCACCCATGGCATAACTTTGAACCCTTGCCCTGAGGGCTGTGGGGGGAGTTTCATTCTCAAAACATAATTCGCGGACCTTTTACTACGTCGAGCAAAATGGCTATTCAAAACTTTCTTGGGATTGTTTGGGGAAATGGTGGGTTGATGAGAGGGGTGTTTAGTTACCTCCAATCCCTTGTCGACTATTAAAAAGGGCAGGGCACAAGCCCTTCCTAATTCTCAAATAGAATAGCCTTTTTTGAAGTTTTCCTACAACATCATATCTATAAACTTCTTATATAACCCCCAGGGCATAAATTACAACCCTTATCCCTAGGCTCTGAGGGGGTTTCATCCTCAAAAGATCTATTTCTAAAACTTTTAAAAACTACTTTGAACAAATGTCTATCTAAAAATTTTGATTTTACTGTTTGGGGAAAAGGTGGGCGTAAGAGTGTGGTTTGCTGCCCTCAAATCACTTTCGACTTTTAAAAAGGGCACTATCCCTTTGAATTTCCAATCGAATGAGCCCTTTTTCAAGTTTTTTATGACAAGCTTTCAATAAATAACCTTATATGTCCCCAGGGCATAACTTTACAACCTTTCCCTGAGGGCAGTGGGGTAGTGTCATCCCTCAAAGATTTAATTTCCGGACTTCAGCTACTTTGAACCAAATGCTATCTCAAAATTTAATTAGATGTGTTTTTGGATAATGGTGGGGTCGTGGAAAAGGGTGTTAGTTTGCTTTCCAATCACTTTCGACTATCAAAAAGGGCACTAGCCATTTCAGTTTCCAATCAAGTGAGCCCTTTTTGAAGTTTCCACGACAACTGCTTTCTACAAAAGCCTTATATGCCCCAGGGCATAAATTACAACCCTTGTCCTGAGGGCCTAAGGGAGGAGGGGGTAGTCATCCTCAAAGGCCTAATTTCCAGAACTTTCAACCACGCAAGAAAATAATGGCTATCTCATAATTTTGATTGGATGTGCTTGGGAAAAGGTGGGGGTGAGAATGGGGGGGTTAGTTGCCCTCCTATCCCCTTTCGACTAACATAAATGGCCTAGCCCTTTGAATTTCCAATCGAATGAGCCTTTTTTTGAGTTTCTATCGACAACGCTTTCTATAAAAACCTAAGATGCTCCCGAGAGCATAACTTCAACCTTGCCCGAGGGCCGTGGGGGAGTGTCCTCCTCAAAAAAAATATAATCTTCCTATCTGGAAATCACCTACGCGCCAAAATGGCTATCTCAAAATTTTGATTGGATGTGTCTGGAAATGGTGGGCGGGAAGGGTGTTAGTTGCCTTCCATTTACTTTTGACTATTAAAGGGCTCACCCGATTTTAATTTCCGATCGAATGAGCCTTTTCCGAAGTTACTACGTACGACAACTCCATTGATACGAAGTATTCTGGTCTAAGGGAAAAAAAAAATATAAATCATACATGTGCCAACATTATCCTTTACATAGGCCGCGGGTTGCGCTGCCATATGAATGACGAAAATTGTTAGTTTCAGTTCATAATCATAAAAGTTATTACGTAAACTGCAAAGAATTTTACGATGCCTGAGCAATAGTTTTGTTATAATCAAACTAGAAAAATAATTGAAAATTTAAAATTAGCTTATTTTTTTTGTGAGTATAAAACAATTCGCTACGTGATTAAGCTTGCAGGTATTGAACAAACAACCAGTTATATAATGTCTAGATGCCCAAAACACGAAAATTTGCAATTATTACAAACGATGATTCTTTGGAATTACCTGAACTATCAACCGTGATAAGACAGAGAACGGCCCAAATTAAATCACAATCCCACAAAACAAATTAAATGCCAATGGTGAAAATAAACAACTGACCCCTCAATGAGACAAGACCAATACGGGGAGCTAAACAAAGGGCATTGCTAAATTGTCTGAAGAAATCAAAATCCAAAATGAAGAAGGAACATAAATGTGGTTAGAAACTATGCAATAGTGAGCATCAAAACGGTACAAAATTGAAAATGAAGAGCTAAGACATGGGCTGTTAGAATATATGTGAAAATGAGAAATATAGCGTGTCAAAAATAAAATGAAGAGGCAAGAAAACGGGCGGTAAGAAGATATGCAAAAAGAAATTGGACCGCGTGTCAAGAGATCAAAATGAATAGCAAAGACACAGGGTGATTAAAACAAGCGACAACGAGAATCTGAGCGAGTCAACAATAAAAATGAAGAGCAAAGACACACGCCGTTAGAACACAAGCGACACCGATTCTATGGGCGAGTAAAGAATAAAAAATAAATGAGCAAAGACCAAACAATGATGTATGATAGGTCAGAAATCTGAGAAAATTTGTTGAGAGCCTACGTTTTGGATTAAAAAGATCCATGCGGCGGGTGACGTAATATTTATACTACGTTAGTATTACAATGACGTTGTCGCATTTGTCACACTTTAGAAAAATTGAAGATTTTCATGCATGAAGAAGTTACATAAAATTGCCAAAGAGCAAAAAACTGGTAGTTGTAAAAAGATGTGTATACATTTAACAAAGGATTACAACAATCCAAAAAGCTTAAAAACGAAAACCAAAGTTTGAAGCTTAGTAGAGAATCGGTGTTAGAAATCGAGTTCCTTGAGACAATCAAATATCTTTGAAAAGACAATAGTATGAAAACACAATAATTGGCATAAGAGCAAAAAACTGGTAATTGCAAAAATGAGGGTATATAGTTTATCAAGGGATTTACAACAATTTTCAAAACCTTTAAACAAAGAAAACCAAAGTTTTGAAGGGTCAATAGAGAATTGATGTTCGAAATTGGATTTGCTTAATAATCAAACATCTTTGAAAAACAACCGTAATGAAAAGACTATCAGTATGAAAAAACGTTCTAAAGGTCGATCAAAAATTAAATTCACAACGAAAAAATCAAGAACCTGAGGCCAGCAAATGGACCAAGACCCAAAAAATGAAAATTTACAAGTATTATAAATGATAAATTCGCTTTGAAGGAAAAAGAAGTTTTGCCCGCCATCTGAACAATTAACAAATATACCCTTTGAACCATCATGTAAGACTAACACAATAAGGACAGCTAAATTAAAGGGCATTGGCATTTAAATTTTACAATGGGTAATCACAACCTTAACCCTCAAATGAGACAAGATAAAAAACCGAAAATTTGCAAGTGGTATAAGTGATAATTCGTTGAAAGAAAAATATTTTTTGTCACACCACCTGAACAATTAACAAATCTACCAACTGGAGCATGATGAAAGACCCAAAACGAAGAGAAATTAAAATCAACGATCATAGCAAACTCTGAGATAAGGTCTACTAATCATAAGAATAAATAAAACCTTAAAAGATTAAAATTAAATGGAATATTCCAATCAAATTTAAAACAACAAAAAATTACCACAAATAAGAGTTCGGCTACTGCCCTTCTCCCCCTTACCTAACCGGAAAAATCTAAAGCCTGTTGCATCATTTGTGTTTTATTAAAAATTATTGTATGTATTTTGAACACTTTGCTTTTGTTTTCAAAACATCAACGGAACATAAATAGAAACTCACAAAAATAATCGAGGTGAATGGAAAGAAATAAAAAAAAAAAAAAAAAATGAATAATTAACACCTAAGTACATTAAGTCATGGAATCTGAGCAATTCAAGATTTTATTTCAGTCTAACTTTTATGTTTATTTTTCTATATTGTAAATATAAAAAAAAAGTATTTGTAAAAATGCAATTACAGTGAAATAAATTCTTGAACTGATGGATCTTTCAGCAATTAATACCATTATACAACAAATATTCAATTTGATGTTGTTTATACTTTCCAAGACTGTTCAAGACGAAAATAGTTTTCAGTAAAGCGCCAATGACGCAGTAGGTCTTATATTTTTACAGTGAGTGAAGGAGGTCATACCCAAACTCTTGTTTGTAGTTATTTTTGTTTGTTTCAAGCTTTATTTGCACATTGAATTTAAGTTTAACTCGTTTTAAGATTTATTTATTAATTTAAATTAATATCTATTGTATGTTTGTTTGCATTGATTGTTTATTTAATTTCTGTTCGTTTTAAGTTTCATTTATATTTCAATACGAAAATATTTTTTTTGGTTTTAAGCTTGATTTTCATATTCAATCTAAGGATTACTCGCTTTAAGATATTTATTCATTTATATTATTACTTGTTTTATGTTTTTGCTATGATTGTTTATTTAATTTCTGTTCGTTTTGGGTTTCATTTATTTTATAATGGTAATTTCTGGTCGTTCTGAGTTTGAATTTTAAAAAGTATTTGTATGACCCTTAATTTTCATTGCAAAACTTGTTTTACGGAAAGTTTTTTTTTTTAATTAATATAAAATTAAAGACGGAAACATTTGAATTAGATCATTCGTTTTGTAAAAAGTAAGGAGCGATGTTAAAACTTAAGAGCCGTATCTAAACTCCAAGGAGGGGGTCTTCTGTTTTTAGAAGGTAATTTCTGTATGTTTTAGAATGTTTTACATTCACAGGGGAAAATGTATAGAACCACTGCTTAAATGGAATAAGGAAAAGACACATTCAAGAAAATGTTGTAAAATCTATGTCCTTTTTAAAAATAAACAGTATAAAATTAAAGACGAAAAGATATTGAATAAGATCAAATTTTTGGCTAAAAGTAAAGAGCGATGTTAACACTTAAGAGCCATATCTAAAACGCAAGGAGGGGCTGTCTTGGTTTTAGAAGGTGATTTTGTAGGTTTTAGAAAGGTTTATTTTACAGGATAAAACATATTAAACCACTGGTTGAAGGAATAAGGAAAAGTCTTATTCAAGAAAATGTTGAATACATTATACGGTTTGTATTTCATTGTATTTATCAATTGTATTTCATTTCCAGTAAAGTTTTCAGTATAATTCGGTGTCTCAATGCATCTTTTGAGTGTGTATTATTGTGTTGATACGGTAAAGACAATGTTTTTCAATTGGATGAAGCTGACGTAAGAGTCATTAAAATGGGAGGAAAGATTTTGCAAACCAAAAAGAAAAAAAAGAAGAGATTATAAGCCGTACAAATAAGGCAGTGTGCACGATTTTTTCAGAGGGGGGGGGGTCAAAATCCTTATAAAAGACATCACAATTTTGTTTTTAAATGTGCTTTGATTACTTTTTTAGTCGCGCAAAAATTCCGGTGTGGGAAGAGATTCAAAATAGGTATACCATCTCCTAGCCCCCTCCCCCACTATCCCTGGCTAAAGCCTTGCATATATTTACCCAGGGTGTGCATAACAATAACAAGACATTACTTGGATTAAAATAGGAGCGGATAGCAAAAAACACAATTTGTAGTAGAATAGGCTACTCTTAATATGTTTCTTTCTCGCAAATATATTTTACTTCATTGCATTATGCCAGTCCTGGTCGCAGCCACCAAGTCAAGGAACTAATCATAATAGAATACCATTGAGCTTCCTAAGATTAGAAAAGATTTTCCAGGTTTCTGTTCTCAGTAATCAGGGGGAGACATTTGCCAGCCTCCATAATTTTATACCCCTTTAAATTTTGAAAATAACTTTTTTTTTTTGGGGGGGGGGGGTTATTTTCAATGAAAAAAGTATTGTTTTGCTTTTAAAATTGAAAAAACTTAAAAGTTGCTC
Source organism: Artemia sinica (assembly GCA_027921565.1). NCBI lineage: Eukaryota > Metazoa > Arthropoda > Branchiopoda > Anostraca > Artemiidae > Artemia > Artemia sinica. The sequence goes on along the minus strand of CM051258.1, from coordinate 8,059,018 downwards.
CCCCCCCTCCCCAAATGGGTTTTCAAAATGTACTTTACCCTCCCTCATATTTTTGTGAATTGATGCCTCCGTTTCGATTGATATTAGCAATTCTTTCCTAAATGTATAATTAACTATTAGAAAACAGGGAAAAGATTACTGAGTTAACTAACAAGATAAAGTCTATAGAGATGGAAAGTCATTCAAACTTCTGTTTTGAAAGCTTGGTAACATCGTTATGGTTGTTTTGAATCAAATCTGAACTACGAACTAAAACGTGCGTTTGGGATTAAGTCGGAATATATCTAGTGGAAAAAATGTGAAAAGGAAGCACACAACTTTTGATTTAATATGTAGAAAGAAAAAAATTTCTGCTGTGAATTACAGCTATAAAGTTGTTATTCTTAGAATTTTATATCTGTCTCTTATGGCTTTTACGAGATGATAGAATATCATGAAGAATGAGGATACAGTTTGAATGAAAAAGGATGAGTTAAATATTTAATTTGTAAAAATAATAAAACATACTCCACTGGTTAAAAACATAAATTTTTTGCTACAAAACAAATACTTTGTTCAGAGGAAATAAATCATAATATATTTTGGTACTTCAAAAATAATTCATCCGCTTCGTCTATATTATGACAAAAGTGAAATCTAGGACTATTTTGTGACTTAGTAGCTTGCTTCTTGTTTGTGTGATTTTTATTTTTTTTTAGATAAATCCATAGCAAGGATGAATCTAGGGGTTGCAAAGGGGGTAGCTTGCCTTGAGTGCCAATTCACAGGAGGCACTGGCTTGTAAGGCACTTTTTTAATCTCATCAAATAAAACTTTAACCCTAATTTTCAAACTCCAGAGCGCGCCAACGCTTAGGAGTGGAGAGTAGAGTTGGCTTCGTTTGGAGAGTGATACGGATAGAAGAGAAAATGGATGTGAAGAGTAGAGAGGGGTTTGAGACTCTACGAGACCAATAAAAGTTTCCCATAGGATTTCTACGGGCCCCGGGTTTTTTTACGGGACACCCAGAATGCAACGGGACCCTGTTTTAAAGGCATCCCTATACAACCGGCCAGCAGGCAAGATTCCCGCGACACACATCTGTTTTCAGGTCTAATATCGATGACGCAATCTTGTTTCACTATTAGAAAAACCGAAGATTCTCCTTAAAGCCTATATTAGCTTAATATATATTAGACGCCATCTTGTCACGATTCTTAGCCATTTTTGTACAGGAAGAACCGTTTTAGACATCTATTGAATTTCTGGAAGACACCCAGACACTCTTTGTCCTTGTTAGGACTCGAAAGATCAATTTCCATCCAATAAAACAACGATCCAGGAGCCAGGACCAACAAACTATTTCCAGTATTTTGTTCTGGTTAATATATTCTAGAAATAGCCTATTGCACGCAGAGAGATTTTTCGTGTTTTGCTTACTAGAATGACGTGTTTCTTGCACCTACGATAATCGGCACACAGATGGAAAATATATATTTCCAGAAATTTCACCTGTTATTAAGTATTGCTTCTTAGGGAGTGATACCAGATAATATTGTTGATTGTTTTTAATTTATTTTTAGTAATAAAGGCAAAAGGGGACTACAAGATTCTTAAATTGTGTAAACACTTATGTAGATAGATAGATAAATTGTATTTCATACAAATATAAACAACATAAATAATTAAATAAAGCCGACAGGGAGCTAAGCTCGAAAGGAAGGCTAACAATTATTACAATGAGTTCAATTAGATCAAAAATAAAGATAAAGATGATAAACCAAAAGACATCACAACATATGGAAGGAGAAGGACAAAGGAGGCTACCCCAGCACGGCAAAATCTAAAATTAATGCTAAGAAAAAAATTATCAAGAAGAATAACCCTGTCATCAAAGGTTAATAATATATTCTACTAATTTAGTCTTTAAAAATGATCAGCTATTAGGATTTTTAAATTTACTATTTAATTTTAGCTTATTTGCTATAGAAGGGATTTGGTATCTTATTGAAAATTTATCTCTTTCACAATTAATCAGAGGGATTCTATACACTCCAAAACGAATTGACGAATAAGCGAGTGAGTGAATAGGGGTAACAAGAATTTTTGATTCATAAAAATAACTCGCCGGAGACTGAATATCATAATGCCTGAAATTCTTCCAAAGGTTAATTATGTGTCCAATCAATTTAGGTTTAAACCAAATATAGGATGCCAACATGCGCATCGAATTCTTACTTCTTTTTTAATTCAAGCACAAAAAGATGGATCTGATATGTGCGTTAGATATTTCAAAAGCTTTTGACTAGGTTTGTCACAGCCAACTATGGTATTCTCTTACCCAGCTTGGAGTGAATTCATCTGTTAGGGAACACGGGGTGGAACAGGGTACTACCTTTAAAATTATTTTTATTCATTAGAAGGAGTCAATATAAAAGGCTACAAAATTTCAAAAAAGTTCCTTGTATCGTTGTAAACAAAGTTTCACACTCATATTGCAAGAAGTGAACACCATTATTATTTATTTAATTAAAATATTAAAAAATGTCAAATACCCCGTTCTGCCCCGTATCCGGGGCAGAACAGGGTGGTAGTCAAAGCAGTATATCTAAATAAGTAAAACTGTTATTTGGATTTTTATTTATTTTGATTAAGGGAACAACTCTATTTTAAACATATTCTTTCATCGAATTAATCTGATTATGATTAATTAAATTAATAAATTAATCTGATTAATAAAAATAAAACTATAATTTGGCTTTTTTCTATTTTGCTTAATCCAACAAAACTAGTTTAAATATATTCTTTCATGAAATTAATCTCATTCTGAATTACAAAATTCACATACAAGGATAGTTTCATTGTCCTCGCTATCAATTCCTGCACAGGAATTGTGAGCCCATTTTTTACATATGGAACAGGCAACCCAACCCTCAGTTGACCTTGAGTAAAACTCACAACAATATAAACATTCACAGTCGAAAACTCGTCAGGATCACTGCCGTAAGTTTCAGGTTGTTTCTTTATCTTCTTGTTTTTTTTTCTTGGCACTTTTTCACTTTTATTCAGGCACTTTCTCTTTGTTTTTAAAGTTTCCGTTTGGTTTTCTTTCTTAAAAAGTATCTTCAGTGTTCTTTCTGTCTTGGCAATCTCCTTTTCTTGTTTTTCTTTTACAGCATCCTCTAACTCATTTTTGTATGGTGAATCACTTATAACTGCAGTCTTCCCCCTCCTTCGATTCGTCCTTTTTGCACTTCCTCGGACTTTTGGAATAGGAATTAAATTTTCAGGTGAAATAATAAATGCAGTTGGAGAGTCATTGATGTCAGTTGTTATCCAAGAGCATCCAGGAGTAGCCTTGTCATCCATATTAAATTGAACCTTTTTAGCTGGGGTGCCATTAACACCAACGATAGGGCTAGAAACTGTAACATCTTCACCCCTTTCACTACCAATGTGGGGATTTTCTTTATCAACAGATGAGCCAGACGAAGATTTTCCCACTTGTTCTTTCTCTGTCGTTGGAGGTTCCTCAATCACTTTTTGGGTTGAAGGTTCAGCTTGTTTGATGTCAGTAGTGTCAGCTGGTAGGAAATCTGAATAAGGGAATATGGCTGGGTTAGGTGGCCAAATTCCCGTTGCTTTAAACCCCTTAATTACAGTGTTCATAGAGGCACTTTCGATAAACGCTGATCCGAAGAGCGTTGAAATTTGAAACAGCGTCACGAATTTCCCTGGGTTGCAATGGAGCGACTTTCGAAGCTCGTCAGCGTAGTGAAGGCTCAGAGGCTTCATGAAAGACACATCAAGCGGTTGTAACTTGTGAGAACAATGCTGGGATAAACAAAGCAACGAAACGTCATTATCTCTTGCGTAATCTATGACCTCTAGGTTCATGGTGTGGGTGGAATGTCCGTCTAATATGAGGAGAACCGGAAAGTCCTTTGATGGCTTAGAAAATACTACAAGTTTTTTTAAACCATACTAAGAATAGCTCAGCGGTCATCCATCCAGTGCTGTGAACCTCAGCCCAACTTCCTAGAGGTAGTCCTAGCTCAAACTCCTTCCACATTTTCTTCCTCAGAAAAACTAACATCGGGGGCATGTACGACCCACTTGGAGACATGCAGGTAAGGCAAGTTACGGTGTCCCCCCTTTCTAAAGAAATTATTGCACCGACTTGTCGTTTACCATTAAAGCAATGATTTTTCAATGGTTCTTAGGGTTCACTGAAACACCAGTTTCATCACAATTAAATATCTGCGACGCTGTAAGTTTGTGCTTATCTACCAATTGCGTGAGTAGCGAAAAAAAAACTATCCATAGCCACTCTATTAAATCCCATAGTTCTTGCACCACATGTTGACTCTGGCTTACGAATGGACAGAGAAGGAGTTCTCTTAAAAAATCCGTTGACCCAGTCTTTACCAGCTGTTTCATTTTGAAATCTATGAGCTATACCATTTCTTTGAGCTAATTGGTAAGCTAAGGTACGTAATTCCTTCATCGTCAGACCAAATAACCGCGACTCCATAGTTTTTAAGTACGTTACAAGCTCAAGTTCCTGTTCTTGGGTAAAAACGGTTTGAATTTTCCCTGCAGTTTTATCAATCAGATACTCAGGATTTTCCTTTTTTTCCTAACGCATCTTTCAAGAGTAGTTTGGGGAACGTCAAACTCATTAGAAGCATTCAGGCAGCCACATCGACCAGAAATAACCGTCACAACAGCATTGTTCATCGCCTCAGTAGACCAGGATTGTCTGTTTGTCTTTCTCTTATACACACGGACCATCTGAAAATAAATTGAGAAAAGTTACTGACCCAGTTTTAACGACTGGCTAGATTAAAATAGTGCGGGGCGGAATGGGGCACTTCCCCTTATCCAATGGGGAAGTGCCCCATTCCGCCCCATCCGTTCCACCCTAAGAACACGCCTTATTATTTGGAGGTTATGGCCACGCAAAAACTTCAAGTAAAGAAACAAGAAGGTGACTAAAGCAAAGCCCATTGAACGTATTACAAGTATGAATAGCTACAGATGTAATGCAAAGAAGCGTGTTAACTTTACATTGATTACAAAATCAATAAAAGTTGCAATCCAACAGCAAAAAACTAGACGACATTTGGTTCTCTCATCAAACGAAAGAAAATTAAACAGACATGGAAGCCGCAGTTCAGCTGTACCGAGCTGGAGTAGTTGTAGCTATTGCCGCTTGGCGCAGCACCTTCCCTGTCATCTAAAAATCGCTTACCCCGTTCCGCCCCTCACCCCGTTCCACCCCGTGTTCCCTATGTGTCCTTTGTTTTTGGTATGCAAATTCATATGTTCAACTTCGGTCAGGAGAGATCTTTTTTGATAATGTTCCTATTCGGTCTGGTCTTAGGTAGGGAGGGGTTCTGTCACCATACCTTTTTAATGCTTGTTCATACCCTGCGCTTTCTCGTATTTTTCCGTCGGGTTTTACGGGTCTAACTAATTTATCTTATATTGCTTATGCAGATGATTTATTACTTATTAGCCGTTCAAAATTCACCCTAGCTAAGTCTACCCAGTTTGTTTCGAAGCCTTTGGAAAAAATTAGCCTCGTGCTTAATGCTGAAAAATGTGAGTACTTAGTTTTTAATGCTAAAAAACCAAGTAGTGATTTGAGTTGTAGTTCTTTTTCAGTTAAGCTGGCTCCTGCGTTGCGTTTGTTTGGGATTAGTATCTGCTCTTCTATTTCAGCTATCCGTGCTAGTGCACTTGCAGATATTAAGAATAAGTTTAAAGCAGGTTATGCTAAAATTGTCCCAAATCGCGGCCGACATTCTCGTAAGGCATTGGCTAAACTCTATTCTACATATTGCGACAATTCCATTCTTTTTCTATCAGGTTTGTGCCCATTTTTTAATACTAGTGATATGCAGGATATTAAAGTTTTGCATTTCCGTTATTGTAAATATCTTTTGTATTTGCCTCGTTGGTATAGAAACCGTAAGATTATTCGAATGTTTAATGCAACTGACATATTGACGTGATATAATAAGTTGGACTCCAAGTTAAAAGATGAGGCCTGGAAGCGGTTGGGTCCTTGTCATCCTCTTGTGTGGTTGTTCTGATTTGCATTTGTAGTTCTTTATATTGATATTGTTTTGCATGTGTTTTGTTTTGTATGTCTTTACCGTTTATTTTCTTTTGTTATTCCACTTTTTTATAATGTTAGTGGGTCAAAAACAAATTATTATTATTATTATAATTGCAATTCCCTAAGTTGATTAAGGTTCAATATATGAAGAAATAAAAATAAAGTTTTTGTTTCAGAAAGATTTTAAAGTCGCGCAGGACGATGAAAGAAAGTACCAAGGATTCTTACGACTTTATTTTGCAATGTCTAGAGGGTTTGAAAGTAATTAGGAAATGTATTTAGGTAAATAATCGGACAATATCTTAGGTATGATTCTATTAAAGAATGATAAAGAATTTTAATAATTGAAAAAGGAAAAACATATTTTAATCGATTTAAACATCCTAAATTGATGGCTAATTTTATACGGAGGTGGTCAGAATTACTACGGAAGCATAAAAGCTCATCAAGAATAATCCCCAAATATATATATATATATGTCTTAACCCGTCTAATTCTACACCCAGAGACAACTAACTCATCAATCCCAACTTTAGCAACTCCTTGCTTAGATCTCCCGAAAACCATTGAGAACTAGAAGATTACAAGAAAACCACTGAATAACTGAATTCATTTCAGACACCATATTTTTGATCAATAATGAATGGTTTTTAGCTTCAATGGATACCACTGTATCATCTGCAAACATAAGTGCTAGGCTATCCTTTCAGGATAGACAATTAGGGAGATCATTTATGTATATCAAAAATAGTAAGGGTTCAAGTATAGAACCCTGGGGCACTCCAATATAATCCAGGGAGTTAGGCTGAGACAGATGGCCTTGTAGGTCTACTTGGAATCCGCGATTACGTAGATATGACTTTATTAAATCCAATGCCTTTCCACGAATTCCAGAGGTATTCAATTTTTCAAACAAAATGGAATTATATAGAGTATCAAATACTTTTTTATATCGTAAAAAATGCATGATACATAATTACCATTATTCAGTGAATCATTAGTTTTAAGCAAAATGGCTGCAACTGCTTGTTCAGTAGAACGACCCGGTCTAAACCCAAACTGGCTTTTGGTTAAAAGATTTATTTTTATCTAATTAAGACAAAATTCATTTTATGAAATAACTTTTCCAAAATCTTTGACAAAGGAAAAAGTATTGCAATAGGTCGGTAATTATGAACATTAGTTTTATCACCTTTTTTATACCGTGGGATAACTCGGGCAATTTTCCATTAAGTAGGGAATACCCCAGAAGATAAACACAAATTAAAAATATAAACAAAAAGTGTATGAATTACAGATGCAAGGTGTTACAAAAGATTAGTTGAAAGTCCATCCAAACTTAATGAATTACCTCTATTTAAATCTATTAAATTTTTTGGAATTCAGCAAGACTAACTGGGGTCAAAAACATACTTGTATCCTCTGATTGACGAATCTATTCTTTATATGAATGAGCTGAAGTCGAGCCAAGACCACGAGTAACACCAGAACCAATACTAGCAAAATGAGCATTGAAAGATTCTGCAATAGCTCCATTTCCCTTTGATTCAAGACCATTTTTATCTATTAATAATTCTGGGTAAAAATTATTGCAATTGTTTCCAATCTTTTGTTTAATTAGATCCTGTGTTTTTTAAGGTGAATCGCCATTCCTAAAAGATTTTTCACAAAACCTTTTCTCACTCGTTCTAAGAGTTTTCACCAACAGATTTTTATGACTTTTATATCGTATAATATTATCAGATGATGGATATTTCTTTCTTATCTTATATAGACGATTTTTTTCATTAACTGATCTCAGGAGTGACTCACTCATCCATGGTTTTCGTGGAAAAAAAATTTTTACGATGTATTTTTTCATAAGGACAATGATGGTCTAATCGTTCATTTAATACTCTATAAAAAATATCCAACGATCTATTAGGATCTCTCTCTTCTAAAACTTCACTCCAATCTACGTCACCAAGGGCTACTTTTAAATTATGTATATTTTTAAGTGAAAGATTTCTCTTTCTTGTAATGATCTCCCTAATCAAAGTCTTTTGAATCTTATAATCCGACATAATCATAAAATGATCTGATCACAGACGTAGCCTCACATGTATAAGGCAAGAGAATATTGTCAATAAGCGAAGTAGATGAGTCGGCTACACGTGACGGGACAAAAGAAGCCGGATATAAATTACAAGACAGAGAACATTCTAAAAACTATAATGCATAATTATCAATCCCATGATGGTCTTAAGGTAAACATCTCATTAGGTCTATGTTAAATTCGCCAAGGATTATGAATGGAATACGCAGACTTGAAAGGTAAACTAGCCTATTTTCCAATCTACTTCTGACATTTACCTTACTAGAAGAGGGGGGGGGGTATATCACTACAATTAAGAGTTTTTCATTATTAGGCAGAAAAATTTCAACTACACAAAATTCAAAATTCATTTCAATATTAAACTGTAAAAAATCATCTCTCATTCGTGCAGGAATATAATTTTTAATTAAAACAACTAAGCCACCCTGATTTTGCTGGGTTCTATTTCTATGAAAAATTGATAATCTTTTACATCAATTTTATTTGCAAAATTTTATCTAGGAAAGTCTCACAAGGGCCTAAAATATTAGTGCCCGAATCAAATAACAACTTCTCAATCACACCCCGTCCGCTCACCCATCCCCGACCGTTCCAAAACGATATCCTCCTAGAACAAGAATTTTTTTTAGTTATTTCATTAGAAAATACATATTTATTTGGTGTAATACTAAAAGAATGGGGAATATCATTAATCTCATGAGCTAAATGATCTTGAAAAACCAAATTAAATAAAACTGACCTTCTTTCTAATTCCTCTAACCTTGATAACGGGATTTCATTCAAATCACTATCCATTATCATAATTTAGTGCCACGCGAAAAGATAGCCTCCAAATCCTACCCCCACCAGAAACGAAAAACATTGAAAATCACACTGAATGGGCTTTTTCTCATGGAAAACAACATAAGACTCTGCTGTGAGCCATAATAGAATAAATAACACCTAGATATTGATAAAAAAAAGAAATTTTTCCCCTTCTCAGCATACGAAGGTTAGATAGTTACACTCGAAAAATCAAACAAAATAAGAAAAACAAAAACTAAATTTACTTCCCGACCAAACCTCAGAATCCATATTCACAATAGTCAACTGGTCACAATTTGAACCAATCTAATTTCTTTTTGACCCCAAATTCATCGATTTAGCACAGCATAGGGGGAACTACTGGTGGGATCCAGGCTTGTGAACCTTTTTGTTTGAGCTAATTTTTCTTCTTTATAAGAGATGATCTAATTTCCTGGACTGATTTTTTTATATCATCTGTTAAGTAAGCCTTTGAGAAAATATGGCGATTCTCAATCTTTATTTCTTTTCTGAAATCATGGTCTCTAATATTTTATTCGCTTGCAAAACCATTTTTTTGTCATTTGTAGTTTTAAGTCTGAACTTGGTAAATTTATCATTTTGTTCCGTGATTTGAAAATCCCATTGAACACGTAATCTCAGCAATAGTTTATTAATTTTATCATGACTCTCTTCTTTTGACGAACACTTTAAATTCCATGCAATAATTTTGTTTCGCCGTTCAGCATTTTCTAGCATTAATATTTTTTTTGTAAGTGGCCCAAGTCTAGAGTTGTCAACTGACTTACTTGACGATATGTCTGTAACCTCCTCTTTTAACTTTGAGATAGCATCATCATGAGCTTGACTTGAGCTGTCTAATGTAAGGGTCGTGGAGGATACACTTTTTATTTCAGATCTAATTTCTGTAATTTCATTGCTTAGACCTTGCACTTTAACTTGAATCAAGGAGGCACACTTGTCCCTCTATAAAGAGGCGACCCACCACAATGTTAAGCGATTTCAGGTCCTAGAGGTCGCAGAGAGACGGCGGTAATCGCATTTTGTAGCCCAAGCTCAAACTAAGAAACTTGCAAAATTTCATCCTCCTCCGACTTTATCTTCATGGGGTAAACTGGGCCGGAAATTTCGACCCTTCCACCACAGCCCCCTTTAACGTTGTCCGATTGGGCTGAAATTTAGAGGTTAAGCTTTCTCAGGGCTTGGGAGCTTATCCTCGAAATTTCAGCTCAATCCGATCACTCCTTCCCTGTTTTCAAAAAACCAAATATAGCCACTTAAAATTCATTTCTTTTTTTTTCTTATCCACGCCTACAGGCCACAGTTGGCAACTGATCCGGGTGAATGAGGACTCATTCGAAGCAGAATTCGACCTGTTAGGGCCTTTTGATATTTTCAGACCGAAAAAATTATCCCCCGAATTTACATTAAATTTCAGCTCAATACGATAAACCTCGTTTCCCTATAATAGCCCATGTTAATTTTTCCCACCACAACCCCCCTTTAACGTTGTTTGATCGGGCTGAAATTTAGAGGATAAGTTCTCCTGGGGCCTGGGAGCTTATCCTCGAAATTTCAGCTCAATCTGATCACTCCTTCCTTGTTTTCCAAAAACCAAATATCAAGTTTTGTGGGAATTTGCTTGCGTCGAAAATAGATTCCATTTACTAAAAAACAATTACAATTGTGTCTCTTTAGTCCAGCGGTTGATACTCTAGACTGTCAGGCGGAAAACCCGGGTTCGATTCACCGTCAGAGTAAATTTTTTATATACTGAATTTAAACTTTAAAAAAGAAACTCAGTTTCTTTTTTAAATTATTTGAAAAAAATTACGTTTTCTAAAGAGTTAAAGAGGCTGAGTTACAAGGTCGACCCTTAAAACGTACAGGGATTAGGAGGCACAGTTGGGGGGCTGTTAAAGAGGCTGAGTCACAAGTTCGAACCTTAAAACGTACAGGGATTAGGAGGCACCCTGTACGACGTGATTTGAGTATTCAGGAATTATAAGCCTTAACACAAGAATGTTGAAGAGCAGGGGGTTGGGGGGCGGCAGCCCCCCAACTTTAACTCCTGACACGATCAGCTAACAGTTAGTCAAGCAATAATAAGTAATAAACTGTACAAAAACGTGCAGAAATTATTTGAAAAAAACTACGTTTTGTAAAGAGTTAAAGAGGCTGAGTTACAAGGTCGAACCTTAAAACGTACAGGGATTAGGAGGCACAGTGGAGGCACCCTCCTCAACGCCTCGCTCTTTACGCTAAAGTTTTTATTGTTTAAAAAAGAGTTGTGAGAAAGTCAAACTTTAGCGTAAAGAGCGAGGCGTTGAGGAGGGCACAGCCCCTTTCATATACGGAATAATTTCTGTTCGTTTTAAGATTTAATGTCGCTCCTTACTTTCAGTTTAAAGAATTTTTTTTTTATTTAAAGGCGGCGAAAGCGGGGGGTTTGGGGGGCGGCAGCCCCCCAACTGTGCCTCTTAATCCCTGTACGTTTTAAGGTTCGACCTTGTAACTCAGCCTCTTTAACTCTTTAAAAAACGTAGTTTTTTTCAAATAATAATTTTAAAAGTTGACAAAATCTGCTGTATACTAGCTGCAAGATTTTGGATTGATTCATGTATGGTTATAGAATCGGTAGAGTCGCGAGACGATTCCAATTTAATTTGTCTTTTCTTTCCTTTTCCCATCCCACAAATTAGTAAGCACTAGCTAAGAAGATAGTCAAAAATGAACTGATTGCGTCACACAGGTGTATTGTTCACTTGAAATTATTGAACTGGCTCGTGCAATAAAATTTTTTCCGACTGAGAGCATTGAATGAACTGAAGACTAATCCTAAACAACAAATCTTAAAAACACAGACCTTTGTAAATAAAATATCTATTAATTAAAACAGATTTACAACATTATTAAAACAAAGAAAAAGCAGTTGAAAAACACGAAAATCAAGAAATAAAACGAGAAAAAGTTCATAAAGAATAAAGTATAAGCAAAAAGAACCATTCATTCTAGAAAAATACATCCTAGGAATCATTTTCAGATGGGCAAGGTCGATGTTAAATACAAATTTAGGCCATATTCCAGTATTTCCGAGAGCTATTAACGAATGCGCCACGTTTTCATTGACCTAAGTTTATGAATATTCACCCACCTTGACTCTTCTCAAACCAAACCGTTCAGGATGCTCCACAAAACACAACCACAACAATCCACGTGGCATCCCCCCCCATAAACCCTAGGATATTTATAACCTTTTTCTTTCAAAAATAAATTTTGTAAACCAAAAAATGACCATTGTTTTTTAATGGATAGCGAAACTTGCCATTTTATTGCTAGATTACGATGTTCCATGCTAATTCCGAGCCTGTGACACTGAATGGTTGACACACGACAGTCTCTAGCAGGCATTATCGCACATATGACATTTTTGGGGGGCACTTTTTCAAGTAAAAATATTCATTCACACTAGAATTGATCGTTTAAACTTAATAAAAAACCGTTATTAGCATTTATTCCAATGAATCCTAAGAATTGAGACCAGCGTGGAACAAAAGACTCCCCCCCCCCCCAACAACACCCTCGGGGAGGGGGGTAAATTATCACACATAAATATTTTTCAACCTTTTTTCTCAAAAATAATTTTATAAACGGAAAGATGACCATTTGTTTTTTTTTTGTTTATTTAATTGGACAGCGGAATCTTGCCATTTAATTGCTAGATTGTGATGTTCCATGCTAATTCCGAGCCCATTACATTGAATTGTTGATACACGGCAGCCTCTAAAAGGCATTATTTAACATATGGCATTTTTCGGGGAACATTTTTCCAGCAAAAGATATTCCAGCATTAACCAGCATTTTCCAGCATTAGCGTTTCTTCTAATGAATTCTAAGAATTGAGGTCGGCTTGACACAATATACCACCCCCCCCCCCCCCCCGAAAACACCCTCTTGGAGCAAATTATCACACATATGTATTTTTTAACCTTTTCTCTCAAAAATAAATTTTTTAAACTAAAAAATGACTATTGTTTTTAATTGGACAGCGGAAACTTGCCATTTCATCGCTAGACTGCGACGTTCTATGCTAATTCCGAGCCTGTGACACTGACGGTTGAAACACGGCATCCTCTAGCAGGCATTATTGCACATATGACGTTTTTCCGAACAAAAATATTCACTTACACTAGAATTGATCGGTTAAACTAAATGAAATACCAACCGTTTTCACAAACACCTAGGAGCAATTTTGACTAAGGGTATGCTACCACTTGAGTATTTTAAGCAATTTTTGCGAAAATTTAATATTTGTTTCGTATTTGTCATCTTTACTAGGGCTTATGGGTCGAGGTTTAAGAATTTTAAAGATTATTTTCCGCATTTTAATATTTCTAATTAAAAAAGAACACGCGCCTTCTCAGCCATTTGTTCAACATTTGGTATCAAAAAGAGTGGTCTAACACAACAGTTCCCTCGCAGAAATCCATACACGCCAGGAAGAAAGGATTTTTAAGGATGAAAATAAACCATCGTGCACCCCCTTCTAAAGAAGTGAAAGATCGTCTTTTAACATCAAAGGGCTGCTGACATGGGCAAAAAGTGAAACCCTCTGTCAGCAATGTCCTCATCATATGTCCTTAATACAATTTTTTTTTACAACCTCACTAAGCATAAAGGGGGTCGTGGAAAATTGGAAGAGGACTAATTCAATCAGAAATTAGAAGTCCTAGCGTCTTTTCTAAAGGCCAAAAGCAATGGGGCAACCTGTCAACCTTGACACCACTTTTTTCTTCTTTTTTGGAAGAAAAGACTTCTGGGAATGGCAGACCAAATTATGTACCCAAATGTACCCAAACCAAATCATAACTTTAATAAAGTGGCATTTAGAATAAAGTCTATTTATTTTCACGATAGCGCGCAGCCAATGTCACACGACAACAAGAATATATACCACACAATAAAATGAAATAAATAAATAAATGACATTTTATAAATGTATATGGGAGGTGGTAGAGGAAGGCAATAAGTTATTTAGCCCTTTCTTGTTCAAAGAAAAAAATTATAAAATAAACGACACTGTTCGGAATAAATTTAACGATTTATTGGGAAAACAAGTTTATTGGGGAGAGCCGCCTTTTCTAAAGGCGTCTTTCTCCAATAAAATCATAAAATCGTAAAATCGCTAGGTACTTCTCCTTTTTCAGAAATCATTTTCCTAATCTTAAGGACTAATTTAAAACTTTTGGACTATTTTGAACCAAATTGTTTTCTCAAAAGTTGGATCGGATGCATTTGGGGGAAGAAGGCAAGGAAATATAACTTCCTATTTCTAATCAAATGAGCCTCCTACAAACTTTATACGATCATTCCCTTCCCCTTCCTTCTGGGGGACAGTGTCAACCCCGAAAGATGTGATCTTTGGGTTATTTTTTGAACAAATGGCATTCTCAAAACTTCAGTTGGATACATTCAGGGAAAATAGGACGTGAGGGGGGAGGGCTAGTTGCCCTCCGATCACATTGACTCTTTAAAAAGGGCACTGTAAATTCTGATATCTTATCTAGTGAGCCCTGTCCAAATTTTATGCAACCCCCTTTCCCATAAGGTTTGTATATACCCCCAAGCAATAACTTATAACCATTGCCCTGAGAGACTTGGGGGGGAGGGATCATCCTCAAGGACATAATTACCGCATTTTTCAACTACGCTGAACAAAATGGGTAACTCAAAGTTATGATTGCATGTATTTTGGAAAATGATAGGGGTGAGTTTTGCCTGATTCATCTCTAATCCCTTTTGAAAAATGGTGCTATAGCTTGCAATTTCTAACTGAATGAGCTCTTTTCAAAGTTACTACGACAATTTCTTCTAGGCGACATGCCCTGGTCTAAAAACAACAAAAAACACGAAGCGCTACTGCACTGCCTGTGATTTCTTTTCTCAGGGGCGCTTCATATGGAAGGGGTGGTCAAATAATCTTCGGAGGGGGCTCATTCAGTTGGATGTCAGAAGTTCTAATGCCTTTTTAAGAGTAAAAAAGATTGTAGGGCAACAAGCCTCCCCGGCACACCCTTTTCCCGAAATCCAACCGATCAAAATTTTGAGATAGCCGTTTTGTTCACTTTGATAACGCCTCTTTGTGATCTTTTGAGGTGTGCATTTTATTAGGAATGAATATCATTCTGGAAGCATTGTTTTACGAATACTAAATTTGAATGTAAAAATAGGCCTTGAAGGAGCCCTCTTTCACATTTAAGAGAGTCTTGGATCAAATAGGTCGTTGTAATAAATTGCTAGGAAAGAGCAATTCCTGGGGGTTTAAACCACCATCTTCCAGCAATTCCATGGGTTTGTGGGACAATAGCCCTTCCCAAATCTAGGGAATCCCTAGGTGTGCTGTTAAAAATCAATGGAAATCAACTAAACCAAATATAGTAAGCTGACCAATAATAATAATAATAATAACATTTATTCACCCACCATCTACAAAAATAGATGATAGTGGAGCAGTACAAAAATAAAAAAGAAAAGAAAAAGAAACCAGCTTCAAAATGATGAAGATACAACACTCATTGTAATTCACGGCCCTCAAATAAATGCAGGTGAGAAACGTCGTCTAACCAATTTAACTTTTAGTACTGACTTATTTCGAATTCTAGACCATTGTTTGGATGGCTCTTTAAGACCATATTTTTCATGGCGGGAATTCGTAAGCGGTTGCCATATGGGAGAAGAAAAGAGGCTTGGACGAATAAAGGAAAATTTTTATTTTCCAAAAATTAACGCCAAGGTATAATCCTTCATGCAGGGATGTCAAGAATGTGCAAAACAAGAATCACCACCAAAATGTCTCGCGCAAAACTATTTCTATAAAATGTATTTTCCCCAAAACCCAACTCAGCGATTATGGCCCATGTATTAGAGCAAAATTGGTAGACGAAGTAACTGAATATTTGGGAATGAAACGCTGGTATACCTCTGCTTACAGATCGTTTGCCAACGGAAAAATCTAGCGCAAGCACCGAGAACTCGCATATATGCTGAGAAAACACGCAAAACAGGAACCCAACAACTGTTGTGACGATTTACCTTTTGTTGTTTTTGCAATATTCACAGCACATTCACGACTTTTAGACGGAACCCCATTGAAACACACAGAAAAACAGACTGAAGAATTAGTACATTATAACCGAATGAAGAAAGGAATTTTCTCAAAACCATGAATATCTGGACCTGTTTCTTCAGTGGAAGAAGAAACAGAAGCAATTGCACAAATAAACATAAGAAAACCATGTCAATTATGGGATCTTTTTAACAACCAAAATAGTTGGGAAGAATAGAAAGAATATTTGGCCCACTCTTGGCTAAAATCTTTCACACAACAAGATAAAGTAAATAAGATCAACTGCTCAATTGACAGTGGTGATGAAACTGGCGTAGAAGAAAAACTACCAAGACAACATAGCTATCCAAAAAAGCCTTAAAAATTAACAAAGAGATTCATTTGTCCAAAATGTGAAAAAGAAAACTTAGTTATTTTGGCGAACATGGTAATGTACAGGAGGATAAAACCAAAAGAAGCAGAAAAATTAGACGAAGAAGAAGATTTTTCCAAATTATATACATTAGAGTTACCACCTATGTTAAAGCAGAAATGGTGGAATCTATTTTGTGTCCTATTTCTTTAGGAAAGACTCTTATAACTCATGGGCTGTAGAATTGGAATTCGATGTCAGTAACAGTTACGAATCAGTATCAGTTGGAATGTTATGACGTTAAAAATGACTATCGTATCAACTTTTTGACTGACAAATTCAGATGATTCAAACTGAACTTATTAAGGATTTTCCGAAATTCATATCTCGGGGGTAGGAATCATGAAATTAGGTGATGTAGAATTTGTTTACTCAGACAGGAAGGATGGGATGCATTGACAGGGAGTAGTGCTCATGATGATTAAGGAAGCTTCTAAGTCTCGTTTAGGCTGGGAACGTATTTATAATACAATACTGATTGCTCATTTTGTGACTAAAAAGTTCAGGGTATCAGTTATAGTAGTATATGCCCCCGTAGAACCAACTTAAAAAGATACTAGTGACTCAGATGAATTTTACATACAGTTACAGGAGCAAAAAGACAGGTTCCCAGGTGTAAACATGGTGTTTTTACTAGGATATTTTAAAACCCAGGCTGGTAAATATAGGCTTAGATGGTATCCTATCCCAGGTAAATTTGCTATAGAAAAAGAAAAAAGTAGTGTGTACATATTTTTTCAATTTTGTAGGTATAACAATCTAGTTATAACCGTAATAGTGTTTGGGCATAAAATCTCCCATAAGTTAACAATGTATTCATGTGATGATAAGACAGAAAACTGAGTTGATTATATAATAGTAAACCGAAGACTGGCAGGATCAATACAAGATACTAGGGTATATAGAAGTGCTGTTATTGATGTTAAAAATAAAGATCACCATCTAGTAGTGTCTATGATTAATTTCAAGCCGAAGTTTCGGAAGGTTAACTACCTCCCGGGAAGTTATGATGTTGGTAGCCTCCAGGTCCAGGATGAGAATTTGAGAGAAACTTTCCAGGAAGAGTTGAAAACTGAACTGGACAGTAAGCCAATCCGGACTTGTCCCAGTTAAAGATAGGAATGGGGTGACAATTAGTGATAAGGAAAGAGTTACAGGGAAATGGGCAGAACATTTTGAGAGTGTTCTAAACCAAGATAGAATTGCAAGAAAAGATATTGAGGAAAATTAAAAAATTGTAATACCTTGGATGTGAAGGAAGATTTGTTTTATGAGGATAATTTAGTGACAGTGCTAAAAGGATTAAAGAATAATAAGGCTCCAAGTGCTGATAGGGTGGTAAATGAGTTTCTTAAATATGGTGGCTCTGAGGGTAGAAATAAGTTACTGAATATTATGTATTTGATTTTTTTAAAAGGGGTAGTACCTCAATGATCGGGATGTCGTTTATTCAATCGGAATTTTAAAGTTCTGGTGTAATTCCAAATAACCAAATAGACTAGAGAATAGTCTATTTAAATTAAATTGTCTATGTATATTAAATAGTCCCTTAAATACGGTGTCTAGGGGGTCAGAAACAAGGCTCTGAAGATTATGAATTAGATTTTTGAAAAAGGGGTAGTATATCAATGATCGGGATGTGGTTTTTTCAAGCGGAAGTTAAATGTTCTGGTGTCCTTTTTAAGTAATCAAGTAGAATAGAGAATAGTCTATTTAAATTAAATAGTCTGTTTATATTAAAATAACATCTCTTGGAATGTTTATTAACCATTACATTAACAGACCAAACAAACCCGGTATTGTCTTTTGGATAGACAAAAGATCTATTCCACATCGGATTTCGGATCTGTGCGCTCTCAACTAGGGGGAGCAGGTTTGATGTCACCACCAGATTTTTATAAATTATTTAAGGGCCTCTCCCAGACCATTCAGCGTATCCCCAGCTGGCGATAGGGGAATGCCCTACAGATATGTAGGGTATCTCCAAAGGAGGCACGGACCAAGGGGGTATCTTGTCCCTGGGGGTCCATAATAGGAACTGGTCACCCTTGCCCGGGGCCATAAGGGAGGAAGAAGAAGGCCACTCAAATTTACACTCAATAGGGCCCATTGGCGTGTCCACATGTCCCATGAGTTACAAACCTTCTCCCACTAATGGGTTAAATTGCATGGTGACACAGAACAACAGCGAAGGAGGACCCTCTATAGGAGGACAATTGTGGCAGGGCGTAAGATCCAGATCTATGGACTACGGCCTCTGCAAATGGCTGCCTGGACTCTTTCGGGCTACCTGCAAGACTGGGAACCTTGCAGTCAACTCTATTTCCACTTGAGGAGCAGCGCCCCTACATGAAATTATAGCCTAGTAAATGATACAACATTCGCATGGGATTTTGATTAAAGGACTATTCTTCTGGGCTTCGTTTGTTTTGAAAGGCGTTTTTGGACTGAAAAATTTCTTTCTAGCTAATTTATCTTTATGGGCTACCTCCCCGTAGTAGGATAATATTTGTAGGCATGAATATATAATGAGTAGGAGGTAATAGGCTTGAAACATTATGTATAGGATTTCTACTCTTGTTAATAGAAGAGCATCGGCAAGTGCTGAAAACCATATTGTGACCAAGATGAGCCCAGGATTGTACAAAACCTCCATTCACACTGGAGGTCCCAAGGACTTCTTGCTGTTTGGCTCTGACCCGGCTTAAGCACTTCGGTTTTGACTTGAGAAGATATGTGGTCCCTGTCCTGCACTTGTATCTGGGATCATTGCTGTTCCTGAGGCCAAAATAATTTCAATGATTTAAGGAACATGAAAATTGGAACTTGGAATGTAACAACGTTAAAAAATGACTATCGTTTCGACACTTTGACTGATCAATTTAGACGATTTGAAGAGGACTTATTAGGAGTTTCAGAAAATCATATCCCAGGGGCAGGAAGAATGAAATTAGGTGGTATCGAATTTGATTATTCAGACAGGAAGGATGGGGTAGATTGACAAGGAGTAGGGCTCATGATGAATAAGGAAGCCGCTAAGTCTTGTTTAGGAGGGGAAGGTATTAATAATATAAAACTAATTTCTCATTTTATGACAAAAATTGTAGGGTATTAGTTACAGTAGTATATGACAGTAGTATGATAATAGGCACAACTGAACTTACATGTATAAGGTACAGAACTTACGCCTGAGGCGCGAATATACAGTGCAGTTTGACATGCACATTGCAAAAAGCGACCAGTCTTTTTATATTATATACCTATAAAGTGATCAAACACGTTTTGAAAGTATAATTGAGATTGTATAATGCAAGCAGTAGGGTTTTTGAGGCAACGCCCATTTTTTAGGGCCACTAAGAGAGATCGGAGGTTACTCCATATACGATAACTTGATTGGTAATTGGATTCGAATAAAAGGAGTGATTTTCATTGCAATTCATATTAGTAAGAAAATTGAATTCAGGAAGAATAGTTTATTTGAGACGATATTAGTAGAGAAAATGAGTGGAGCATTTACACTATTGGAGGTTGATGGTGGAGCCGGTAGCAAAGATATACGAGTATCAAACGTGGCTTTGGAAATAACAGGAGGCTGTAGACTATGCCTGGAATGGGATGATATGTATGCTAGATATGTGATATCATTGAGCAAATTTAAAATGGAGGAGCAATTATGTTTTGCTGCGAAACTGAATATTGTGCATATAAATAGACTTCAGGCAGCATTAGATGCACTAGTGAAATATATTGATGAAAACAAATTGATTCAGTGATTATTATTGTTGTACTTATGTTCAATAAAACTGTTTCTAAATCAAAGATGTTTTTCTTTTTATAGTAGGCTAGCGTGTATTTTAAGAGTAGAAAAAAAAATTCTGGTTAGTCTGAAGTTGGTTGTGAGAGTGCTAGGACTCTAAAAAATGGATAGATTTGAGAAAGAGCGAGTCATGGGGAATCTTGTGTTTATGGAAAAACGTTTGATTCTAGATGATGATTTTCTAGAGTTATCTATTCAAAGGAAGATATTTTCTCAGGGAGTGCTTATCGGTATAATGAAAACTGATTCTCCATCATTAGACTATTGCATGAAGCTTTTACGTTGTGGTCAAAAGGCATTTACACAGTTTATTGACATATTAATCACGACACAGCAAAATGATATTGTGGATATGTTTTTAAACACTAGCTTAGAAATTTAGGACTTTTTTCATGAGAAAGATGGTTTTCAAGGATTATTTACTCCTCTCTCTCTCTCTCCCCACTTAATTTGTTGATAGTAGCTCAGTTTCATTTTGGCGGTGAGAGTGTCAACACATGAAAAAATGTTCAATACATGTCCACTATGCATGCACACAATGGGTAGCTGGTCATCATGTGAGCATTGTACAATGATTGATGAGTATGATGAAAAGTGAAGATTATTAAACCCCTGTAAATTGCATAGAGGATATGCTGTACAAATTAAAGGTTGTAATTCCTGTCTTGAAGTGGTGTGTGACTCTCATTCTAGAGGGCTTTTCTAGCCCTCTAGATGATGATGATTTTCTAGAGCTGTCTATTCAAAGGAAGATATTTTCTCGGGGAATGCTTGTCGATATAATGAAAACTGATTCTCCGTCATTAGACTATTGCATGAAGCTTTTACGTTGTGGTTCAAATGCATTTACACAATTTAATGACATATTAATCACGACACAGCAAAATTATATTGTGGATATGCTTTTAAACACTAGTTTAGAAATTTAGGACTTTTTTTCATGAGAAAGATGGTGTTCAAGGATGATTTACTCCTCTCTCTCTCTATCCCACTCAATTTGTTGATAGTATCTCAGTTTCATTGTGGCAGTGAGAGTGTTAACACATGAAAAAATGCTCCATACATGTCCACTATGCATGTACACACTGGGCAGCTGGTCATCATGTGAGAATTGCACAATGATTGATGAGTATGATGAAAAGTGCAGATTATGCAACCCGTGTAAATTGTATAGAGGATATGCTGTACAAATTAAAGGTTGTAATTCCTGTCTTGAAAAGGTGTGTGACTCTCATCCTAGAGGGCACCTATGCTGCAATTGCCACTATAATAATTGTAATCAGTGGGAGAATACATATCCTGGAATAATTGGAAGGAATCCTAAGCGTGATTTTAGTTTACTGCTACGAGATTGGTATCGTCGTGGTTTTAGATTGTTCAGGGAGGAGGAGCCGGGTCAGCGATTCAACTGTAGGAACAACAAAAGAACTTGGTTTCTACGTCATCGTTGTGAAGACAATGGCTACTATGATTATAAGCCCACTAATTTTTATTTGGCTGTGACGGAATGTGATACGCCGCTTGAGGACACTGTTTGTGACATTGCTTCAAATAGGCAAATTGAAACATGTGAATTCTACAAAATGAATGAGAATAGTATCATTGACTATACAAAGAGATATGACAAGAGTGAAGTTACACTCTACTGTAGAAAATGTGACCCTGGCATTGCAGCACATCAGGATCAGTATGCTGTGAATTCAGATAATCTACCCTAATTAGTTGTTCTCGACAAATACCTATACCTAGTAGAAGATGAAATCTAAACAGTAAAAAAGCCGTTTTTATCATGTTCATACATTATTTTTATTAATAAACAATTTCACATACATTTTTAGAACATTTTATTCGTAGGGCACTAAAATCAATATTAAATACACTTGTAAGTATATTTTCCACTAGAAAGTCGTTCAATCGCGGTAAGTCAACATAGATGTCGAGAAACTGCTTGTAGGTATAGCCACGACATCTGAACATGAAAAAGAATAGAGCATGAAAGCCACATGTCTTAGTCGTTAAATCCTTTACTCTCCTTTGATTTTGAATAATAGCTTTCCCACTGCTTTCAATAAAGTTGCAGATGTTTGGAGTGTAGAATTTATATGATAGGCCAAGAGGATCAAAAAATTCAATATTCTTCGCTGTTTGAAAGATGCATAGCCAATTGCCTGTCTTCAAAGTCGATGGACAGCTATTAAAAATGATTAGGGTATTGTTAACACTGGAATTTTTTCAATGAAGTCCGATGGTATGCAATAGGACTTGTACTGGTACATGTATGGATCCATACTAAATACGTTGATTATTTGGTTTGTGTTCATGGTGCTAGGTCTAGTAGAACACTGCCGTCGGGTGTGATTTCCCAATAGGTTTCAAATTGACTCAATGATATTAGTGTAATACTCTCAGTCAATGCATCGGCAAATGTACACTCTAAACGTTCATTCCCTGTTCGTACTATGCTCATATCCTGGGTCCCCGACAAGTCCAAAACAATTACACCATGATTTTTTGAAAACATTGAATCGTTTGTTCCATTTTCAAATAGTTGGGAATCATGATCTAGGGATTGCATGGTCAACTCGTACAGAGTTCTATAGGATTTTTTGTCAAATGATAGAGTGTACAGTGGAATACCATTCACTTTGCACACAAGGCTAGATAGACCGAAAAAATTAAAATCATGGGGGATTCAGTCCAGGATCCAACGGCACTGCCACTCTTCACAAAGGCCTAATTCAATTTTGATGGGATCTCTCCATTGATAAATGATGAATCGGTATAGCTACGAAAGCTGGTGGCAATGTGACGTTGATTGGTGATCGTACGGGGGACAAAAAGTTTAATGATGTTGCCAATGGCTCTTAGCTTTTCCACTGCCAATGCAACAGAGCTCAGAACCTGTTGTTTTCGGACGTGGAGAATTGCCGATGGGATAATGAAATTTGCATCGGGTGCTGCAGGAATTGTTTTTCTCAAAATGAAATTCGATGGGGCCAGTTGCAACTTTATGTCAATCTTGACATTGGGGGGTAACCATTGGGATATATTGAATATCTCATGGTTTAATATTCCAACTAAATGATACTCCTGGGTCACTGCAGTAGTCAACTCGCCGTCAGTATCAACATCTGATCGATATTCATAGCCCAATGACTGTCCTCTCAACTCCTTATATGCCTTTGGTGTCATCATCATAAATTGTATGTAGCTTGCATAGTTGGATAAATTATTACTAGTGCTCACCAATGTTCCATTAATAAATACATTAATTTGTTTGAACAGGTTGCGTAGAATACAGTTTTCGTAGGAGAGACCATCGGCAGCAGTTGGAGTTGTATTATCTGACTTTTTCTTCACCGCAACATTTAAATCAATAAATGTTGATGACAAATCAATGAAATAGTCTTCATTGGAAAATATTTGAAAGTGTATATTTTCCGAGAGGTGTTGCTGGGGATGAAATTGTTCATAGTAACCATACTTGACACTGACATCAACATTTTCAGCATTGAACAGATTCAATGAGGAACTGATTGATGGATGTGATTCCTTGTGGGGGAGATAAGTCATCTTAAGAAAAGAAACTCTTCTTTGATCTAGCAATCTTTTTCTTTTTCTTCCTATTGCTCTTCCTCGTTTTATTCCTCAAAGTCCTTGTTGATGTCCTTCACTTCCCACCTGGGTAGAGACTGATGAGTGAATGACGTGCATGCATCCTTTTCAATCCTTTTCCATTTTGCTGAGATTTTAATTCCTCACCAACGGCTCTTGCTGAAGATCTAATATTTTCCTTAACACTCTCCTTGAAATTCTTACCCTACCCCCAGTCCTGTAGTGTTGAGGCAGCAAAATTTGATGCAGCAGGTACAAGATATTTTTTGGCAAGGTGTTGTGCAGAACGAAATAGCCCATTAAACCAGCTACCAAGACCATAGTCAGACATTGTAGTACGCCATTTGTAGTAGTCCAATCCATGACCTATTTGACGTGGACTCAGAGCACCAACATAGCAATTGATATCGGGACAGGCAAATGGAATTCTTCTATTGTCCATTTTAGGAGGTGGTTTCGCCGACAATGGGTCAAAAATGACATGTAATCACTGCTAAGCCTTTTGTTATTGCTAGAGGATCACCCAGTTCACTTCTTAGTTTAAACTGACAAAGTTCCAAATACGAAGTGTTTACAGGAACATACTGAAGATGCTTTATATTATAGTGATGAACAAGTTCATGAGTTGTTTTTCGTTCAAGAACACGTAGGAGGGGGACATTTGAATTACCATCTCTCTATGTTTCAACAAAGGCTGCATAGAGATATATGCAAGAGTCCGAGGCGAAACCAGGTAGAAAATCGGCAAAAATAAATTGATCCATCCCGTAAACAGTGCCAGCGTTTATCCCATTGATAATATTCTGTTTAAAGCCAAGAACGTCTCTCAGATTATCATTGAGATGAATTATTTCAGTGTCAACAGTTGAGGTAATGTAAATCCTATCGTGTTCTATTGAATAATTAAAATGGAATGTACCATTCCTACGATATGAGATTTTTCTATTGATTGTACGACACAAATCTGTCATACTATCATATTCAATATATTTCAATTTGACATGTGGATATTCGCTTTATTTAAGTGCTTCAACCCATTCATACTCGACAAAGAGTGACCAATCGAATGGTATAACTCTTATATCATACACACGATCCTTTCTCAGGATGTTATAGATATTTTTGAGAATACAATTGACAAGAGCCACTTCATATGCACCGTCAAATTTGATGGCGGGGGAGAGTTTCGTCCAATAATCACTTGTTTTACTCAAATCATTGTAGAGAGGATCGGAAACGTTGGACATAAATGTCACATAGAAATCATTGAGCATTGTCAATATCTTCAACACCGATCCAAGAATCGAAATCAGAGTTGTATCCTAGCCACCGAACAAGTAACTGTTTCTTACCCTTGCGAATAGAAGTCTTTAATATCTTTTCAATTTGATAGATTTCACTATTATTTTTAACTTTTTGTAGTTCATAGTCCTAAAAGCCGCCGAGAATCTCTTCATCTTTTTTTTATCGCGCAAACGATAAGTTATGGGTTTATTGTCTAGGATTTTTGCCACTTTAAAAAGTTCTGTGGACCACAAGTAACTACCCTTTTCAAAAACATTAGTTGTTCTATTAATTCGAACACTATCACTAACACTGAATTTTTTTTATTGACAATCGTTTCATTGGAATGTTGTTTAAGAAAGGTGTCAATTGTATCATGATCAGAATGATAAACTTCCGTTGGGGTTGAGTTGGACAATGATCGATGAGGTCGTTGATTATAAATCAACATGATTTTATCTAAATCATGAATAAAAGCAGATGTATTTTTCAATGTGCAATATCTTGAAATTAAAAGTCGAATAGTTCTTATCAATCGTTCAGCCAATGCAGCCTTTATAGGACTATGACTATGATAGAAAAGTGTATTATATTTCACTAGTACTTTTGCAACATGGGGATTAACAAATTCACTACCGCGATCCATTTGAATTTTTATATACGAATCCTGTTCGAGAATACTTTCTATAGCCTGAGCAACTTCAACGCCTCTCTTTGACCGCAATGAAATTGCATATGCATAATGACTATAAACACTGATTGCAAGTAGAATGTACTTGTACGGTGTATTGTGAAGTCTTTGAATCTCATCTAGAGTTAAGAGATCTGCTTGCATTATATACAATGGGAAAAAGGCTTTAGTTTTTCGATAATGATTAGCACGAAGCCTATGATTTCTATGCAGAGTGTAACTTGATTCATTTTGTAGATAGTCTTGTATATTTCTAGTGTGAACACCAGTGACTTTGGAAAGAGTGGTGGGGGAACTTAAACTTCCCACTTCACCAATATTTTCATAAACACCTTTCAGAACTTCAACCATTTTGAACGTAAACACGTAGTGTAACGTCCACTACCCTTTTGTATACTAGTTTCTGATGAGGGTGATGGCGACATTGACTTGATACGTTTTCGCTTTTGTCGAGCTATCAATGGTGTGCTCCTCATTGTCAAATCAATGTTTCCACTAGCTATGCTCTTATTTTCCAAGATTGATTTAAAATCTTCTTCTTCTTCTTCATGTTAATAATCTTCTTCATATTTTAATGGTGTTGACAATGATGCATGTTCATTTAATCTTTTTAGAATTTGTCTATTGCTAATAAGGCTTTTTGGGAAGTTTAATGTATTTAGAAAGTTTTATAGATGAGCGTCAAATGATAATAGTCCTTTACGATTTGTAAGCATATCATAGATTAAATCAGGTAGATTATAGCTCTTGTCCTGAATTATAATCCCTTTCCCATTGCTATCAACTTGAATATGATCTTGACCACTTTCCATGAGATATGTTATGAGTCGTTTACTTTGTTCACGATATGAGTGCGGCATTAGATTTCCAATTTTCGACACAATTGAATCCAATTCCTCCTTCTTTAATTGTATTCCAGTAGCAGCAGCAGCAGCAGAATCCTGAGGAGATGGTTCTTTTTTGTGATCAATACCACTGGCCTTCGCATGATAGGGTTTATGTTTGTCCACTCGGCGAAGTGCATCTTGAAGTAAAAGCAGTTTTTTCTCATCCTTAATATTCTCGTTGTCAATGAATTTACTCAGATTGTTCTCAAAGTGGTCCACGGGTCAGAAAGCGAGTTCTTTTGGAGTCAATTTAAAGGGTTTCGCCATCTAGAGAAAACTGTTTACAAGTCCTGCAGTTATTGGCAGTAAAAGTGTGAAAAAGCTACCGCCCGCCTGAAGAAGACGTTTCCTTTTAAAATTCTTTCCTTTCTTTTTACAGGCCAATGTGCGTACAATGGAACGATGTTGCTTTGCCTGTTGCTTAACTACTTCTGGCAGTTGAACATTGCCCTCGATAAAATTTAAACAAAGTTTGGATATTAGATTAATGAAATAATTGTCAATACCATGTTTGAGTATGGCTTTCCTAAGCGAGGGTTTTGAAGTGCTAAGAACTGAAAATAAATGTTTATTTTCATGTAGTTTCTTCAGTGTCATGATAGCAACTAATAGGTCGTTTTACTGTTCATGGGGAGATATACTGTAATTTTATTGTCAAAAATATCTGTGACTACACGCAGATCCTCGGGTGTATTTTGATTAAGATCCAATAGGATATAGCCGTAGGGTTTATTAGTTGCCTGATTGTATGCTGAGAGTAGAAATTTAGGAGTGCCACGGTATATTTGTTTATTGACAGTTATTAGCGAGCTAGAATCACGAATAACTCTGTGGATGATATAGTAGGTGCAGTTCAATGCATGTGTTCGCATACATTTGCTCTGGTGAAAGAGATTGTGTAGAACCAGAGTAACGGAAATCTGTTCATGATGAGAGCGAACAGTGAACAGTTGTAGCATTTCCTGGGACCATTGTTCAATAGATTCAGCCAGATCGTCATTAATCAGCCAAGAGTCTGGTTCAATAATGCTGAAAACTTCAAGTCCCTGTATGAATTATCCGCACCAACCCCTATATGCCAATTGCTTTTATTTTATCGTATGACTCCTGCCAAATACTGTAACAATAGTAGATTTTTTTTGGATTTTCCGCAAACATTTTATCGCAATTTTTAATTATTTTAGTTAAGAGTGTTGTTTTGCCTGACATTGATGGCCCACACAAAAACGATCTGAATAGTGTTTTAAATTGATACATGTTCCCTTCAACAGTTCACCTACAACTCACTGTAGACTATAGTTGTCTAATGACTAGAAATTTCCCTACTAGTCCGTTCAAGAATAATGAGAAGAAGAACAAAATCAATAAAGAATCATATTTTCTTTTACTATACATAAAAGTAATAGCACTTTATAAATACTACATTGAACATGAAAAAAGCACATTAAATATGAAAAAATACACTTTTTTATTCATTTATAACAGAAAATACAACATTTATTTTACATAAGCACTAGAAAAAAAACACTTTAATAAATACGCTTTTTTTAATCTATTTATAAAAAATACAACATTTATCAAAATATATACACTTAAAATAATATCACACTTTTATTTACAACATTTTAAATTTGAAATGGGGTCCCCCCGAAGGCCAAGGGCGGCCGCTGTGGCGGCCGGGAAGCGCCGCGGGGCCCACTGCGGCGGGCCGGAGGGGTGCATTAAATAGTGGAATTTATGATGAAATTGCTCTGCCATGCACGCATATTAAAAATTGTTTGCGATAAAAAAAGAGAAAAAAGAATTTAAAAACACCCATCACCACCCTCCCACCCAATTTGTACTTTTAAAGAATTTAAGTTAATTTTTGTAGACCGAGTTGTTTTCTGTACTCTACACATTCAACTCGGTCTGAGATTAAATAGTGAACGTGTGGTAGTGCCCCCACACCATCCTCAAGTACATAGACTTTTTCCAATGTGGTCGGCATGGCGTTTTTCTCAACTCTAACGTGTAGTTTTTAAATTGTAAAGAGCGAATCGCCATGACTTTTGCTCTTGGGACTAAACTACGTTCAACACAGTTTCTATACACACTCATGTCGAAATTTTTTTACAAAGTGTGTAGGTACCCCTTGTAAACTTGTTTGATATCCTTGTTGTGCGTTTCCACACAGTATACCTTCGGCCCAGAAACACACCACTGGATATCAGATCGCTACCCGTTTCAGATTTTAACATTAAAATTTGATTTGAGACCTGGCGTTTCACTAGCTCTGGGTAGCGGGATTCATCTCAATTGGTGAGCTAATGTACTCACCATTTTCCAAATCATTCAATAGATTTTCAGTTTCAACTTTTAACAGGAGTGAATCAGTCTCCCCATAATACACTTGAACTTGTCCCTCAACAAGCCACTGTACCTTGCATACATTATAATAAAATGACAACATGAGTTTTTTAGATATTTCAGTTATTGCACTCCCGCCTGGAATATTTTTATTTAAAACAATGTTTCTTTTCTTGCGATGTAGGAGCACCATATCAGAGTCTATGATTGTGAACGATGTGAAGTTTGGATCCGCAATAAATCGAGCACAATCTTTGGGATTGGTTACAATGTCACCTCGACTTCTGTTTCGTAAACTTTCGCACATTTTACCGAAGGCTGAGTTCAAAATGAGCTTATAGACTTCTTTTCCAACCTTCGTTTTCGCTTGTGAACGCTTACTGACAAAGGTGTCTATAAACGTTTTCATGTAAGGCTTTTGATCAAATTGAAGGGACTTATGAAACTTTGTGACTTTGAAACCATTGGAAACCATCCATTTCAATAGCACGTGATGAACAACGATATTTTCTTTCGGGTTGAGGTTGGCAAATAGTTTTTGTTTCGAAGGTACCCAGTGCATACTCCCATCCTCTACTAAAGATAAATTGTAAGGGCTCAGAGAGTCCCTACCCACCGGTCTATTTATGCACGGAAAAACAAAGTCTTTTACCGAGTCATGGATTTCCATGGGTATTTCACCGTCAATTTAAAAAAAAAAACCATCCCTATGCCCCATTCTCCTCAACGCTAGCAATGTCGGGGAAATTTGAAGCACATGGATTGTTAAGCCATTTATAATTGTCACACGGCAAACAGTAGTGAGAAATTGCCGATGGGTAAAGGGAATTCATATCCAAAAAATCTGCATCTAACTTTTCATCGGTGTGCTGTCCGGTCGGATCAGTTTTCATGATACGGTTCCCGTGAAAAACATACCCACCCCTCATTGATCTCTCTACAAACAGATGCTGATCCACATCGGCAATCAGACCTATTTTTTCTTTGCTGATTTTAAGTATCAAGTCAATCACCAGATGAGGAGTGGAAAAATAATAACCTAAATCCAACCCAAATTCCCCATAGATTTTATCCGTAGTCTTGCACACAATGTCCAAAAGAGTGAGTACGTCACTTGCCAAGTATAGTTTACATTAATCCCACCCATTTTTACATCCCCCCTTTTCCCAAACCCTCTTCGCAAATTCATAGTCGCTAGTGGTGCACTCACTCTCAGTAAGAGAATTGTAAAAAGCTTCAATGGGCGGTAATGACACATCATCTAGCCTCGAGGCAGAGTTGTAATAATCATATGCATATATGCCCTTACACGTTAATAAATCATACATTTCATCATCGGGAAAGCGCTGTTTAAGGAGGGGGAAGCTTTCAAAATTGTCACTTTTCTGTACCTGAATCAATTGACGTAAGGATTTGGGGAAGAAGCTGAAAGAGTCTAAAAAACGGATTTTATTCAGGCAGGTGTTACCCTTGTCAACTGTTTTCCACATGAATTCCAGCAGCAGTAGCTTCTCCAATGATTTGGGTATGATATTATATGAAAAAGAACCATCTATCCATACGTCATCTACAACTCCACCCTTGGCAATGCGGGCCAACGCCGGTAGAACAATTTTTAAGTCATAATTGGAATTGTGTATAAAAACTGGTACCAAATATTGCTGTTTAACGTTGAAATTGCACGACTGATGTGCTAGCCCACTAAAGTTACTCCCCCCGATGTAGTTTCCTGCCACAAATGATCATGGTCGATCAGCTTCCTCCTCCCCCCATTCCCAACATCATCATCAAATTCTCCCTTGCAAACCCAACATATTTTACGATTTTTAATGGCCAATCTGCTATCTGGTGATAGGAGCATAGGATAGTTTGTGTAACGAAGGCGCGAAACTGCACCGTTCGCTGTTTTGATTAGACTGAGCAATGCCGAGTGCATGCAGTCTTCACCGCCCAACGACTCGACTACATCCAGCACTTGCATGGTATTATTGGAATCTCGTTGCGCATGAGCGTAAGAGACCCCTATGGCTTCGTGGATTTTAACACGATTTGGATTTGACGAATCGTACACGTCTGTGAGTCGGGCCTCGCAGTCCAAAGCGATCTTATTGCTCTGTAGGAGGCCGTTTTGGAAATTCTTAAACCGTATGATCGCTCTATCTCCGCTTACCGTCTCCACAGCCTGGTATCCATGAAGTTTACAGTGTTTCATGTGACTTTAACTTTAAATCAGAGCGAAATCTTGAGGGGCATGTTGGACAGTAATAAAACACACCACCCCGCTTTTTACCCTCCCCCAAAACCCTACTAATATTAGTAATTGGATTAAAATGTCCAATTGAATCAGGCTCTGTGGGTGGCGTTTATAGAAGCCACACCCAATGCTCCACTGATTCAATTTAAGGAGCCCTCACTGGAAATAATACGCCCCTCTTATCGGAACGGTGCCCAATCCTCAAATTCTGTTTCATACTGTAACACCGTGACACTAATATTTAAATTTGTGTTAGCCCACTCGGAAATATCTATTCCCTTTAATGTTACGGGAAATTGACCATTTAAACAATAAAAATCTACTATGGGGAACTTTGAACCCTCCCTACCATTAACTGCTAATTCGTCCAACTTTTTTTTAGATGCATCTTTTTGAAGGGGTCTGTAGGCACCAATTAAAAATGCATACTTGAAACACTGCAGCCTCGTATCGAAACAGATCCGTTGTATCCCATTACATCCCTCTAAATCTGAATTACATTTTAAAACTAAAGCCCTCTCCCCAGCCCCACCACCTATTAAAATAAAATCCTGTTTAAATCTACAAATATTAACGTTTAAACTCTCAATAAATAAAACCACCAACCCGCTACCCCCCTCGTTACAATTAGCCACTTTAGTTTGAATACTATTAACCCAATCTAAAAAAACCTCCTCATAATTTGATAAATGCGGGCTAATTGCCAACATCTCTGTGTGCAAGTATTTTGAATACA